>JABUQX010103157.1:7500-25890 GCA_015478945.1 Trachelipus rathkii | reverse complement strand
AGTCCCCTACTTGGCCGTGTAAAATTACTTATTATATATTTTTAATGTTTCCAAAATACTTTCGCTCGAGCCGACGGGGGAACAGAGGGGGGACGTTTCCATACCCGTAGGGGAGGGCGGAGGAACCCCGCGACACCCAAATACCAAGAGCGGGGGTTCCGGAAGACCCTCCCCGGAGGGGGGGAAATAGTCCTTACCTTGTCGTTCCCCGGAAGCGAGAAGGAACCCCGATCCTGCCACGGTGCGGTATACCTTGGGTTCCCATTTAGTTTTAAAAAAAATAAAAAATAAATATAAACTCGCAAACATAAAAAATGGTGCACGATCTAAAAAGTACCACGGCAAAGCATGCGTCTCTGGAAGTAAATTATATAAAAAAAAAAAAAAAAATTAAAATACATTGCCTTTTCATGTTCTACATATATATAGTAAACTTTCTTTTAAATAAACTTTCCTCAAAAAGTCTATAGTTTTTCCTCCTTTACGTAAACCTTCACCTATATATAATTATATATATAATATATATATATACTATATTTTATTAAATATATAGATATATATATATATATATATATATATAAGTATATTATATACTATATATATATATATATATATATATATATATATATATATATATATATATAAAAAAATAAAAAAAAATAAAATTTAAGGAAATTTAAAATAAAAAATAATAAAAAAAAAACAATTTATACCAAATTTATGGTTAATCTTGACATGTAAAAAATATTTAAATATAAAGATAATAAAATAAAGAGAAAAAAATTTAATTTTAATTGCTTAAACTATCTTTAAGTGAAATTTACATATTAAATATAAGGAATTATATGAATAGAAAGGTGTTGGAAGATGCTCCAAGAAAACCATTCTCCATCACAGCAGCAACAAGCCCCAAGCTTATAAACATAAATTGAAGCCTTTTAAAATTGGTATCTTTTAAGGCCAACTTCCTAAATCTATATTATTAAATTTATTAGATGTTTCATACACAAATGGTGCATAACTTACAAGAAGAATGACCAAAAAGCTGTCTCAAAATGTGATTCTTTTTATACTGACTGTGACAAATGAGCCAAATGTGGCTATGACCTTTAAATTTTTTAATAATTAATTAGGATTCCCTGCCTATTTTGGCATACTTTATATAAGCATAAAGTAATTCAAGTAAAAAGTAAAGTAACAGCCTGATAAGCCACACTTACTCACCCAATAAATGGTAACCTTGAATTGTATCTTGCCTTCTTGACTGTTCTTCCTTGCAGATTAAAAGAGGTTAGGACTCCTATTGAGCTTCCAATTAAGATGTTTGCAGTCTTGACTTTGCTACTCCCAGCAATACAAATCTCAGGGATTATAAAGATATTATTAAATGTTGGCCAACATTAAACTTAATATTAATATTAAATAATAAATGCTAAACAGCATCGGTGATACAGCTTGTAATATAAGAGCAACCTATTAAGGTGAAAGGTTTTTCGCATAGCAACGTAGCGATTAGGATGAATATTAGCAGTTCAGCTAATCAGAGTATCAACTGTGTCTTTATTTTCTTCCTTTTTAGGATTGGGGCAACTGGGCCAATTTATTTGAGCAAACAAATGCAGTTTATCAGGCGTATGTAATAATTATAAGAATATTATTAATGAAATAACTTAAATAATTAAATAGGAAAAATATGAAAATTAATTCAATATGTGAAATTTATGACAAAGATAACAAAAAGTATTACAGAATAATGCATAAAATATAGGGAACATATATTTTTGTACATTGGGAGGGGGCGTTAAATTATCAAGCAAGAATTAAGTATTGATAATTTAAACATGACAAAAAAAATTATTGTAATAATTTTTTTTTATTTTTTTTTAAACAAACTACCCTACAGGCTTCATTTATTATCAGCCCAGCACTTAATTGCCTTTAAATTAAATGAAATTGAGATTGAATTTTAAATTAATTAAAAGAATTGAATAATTAAATGCTTTTAATTAGCCTTTTTGATGAGAATTAAATTAGTTACATGTCTTTTAACAATTTCCCCATTACCTTTCTTTATAGATACCTCCACCACCTCTCCAAGACTGTTTTCTCTTGTTTCAGTTATTATCCCCATTGGAAAAAAATAAGGTTTTGAATATTGTTGCTTAATGGCAACAATGTCATTAATCCCTAATTTGGTATGAAATTTTACTCTATACCTGTCTGGTTTATTAGTGCTTAATTCTCTTAAATTAGTTAAAAATTCAGTATGATACAGAGCATGTAATTTATTTTTCACCTTCTGAAACTTTTTATACACCTTATACAACTTTAATTCATCCTGTTTTTCATTATTTGGAATCCAATCTGGATCCTCTTCCTCATCAGCTTCAGATGTATGTAAATGGGGAGCAATAACCATATTAGGAGGTTCATACCCTCTAGGCAGTATTTCAGGAGTGAGCACAAAGGGTATTGAGGGATCAATATTTTGATCATTTAGAAGTGGTTTAAAGGCCAAAGGTCTTTTATTTATTAACATGTGTACTTCTTTCATTAACAAGTGAAATTGCTCATACTTTAATATGTTTTTAGAAATACTCCCATACACCATATTTTTCACTTGTTTCACAAGAGACTCTACAACTGAACCTAAAAAACTGGAATGGGGTGGATAAGTGGAAAAATCAAAACTATCAATATTCTGTTCTTTAAGAAAATTATGCACCTCCACATCATTCAAAAATGACTTGATTACTGTGAAGGATGAAATTATAGGAGATCCAGCATCACTTAATACCCTCCCAGGGTAACCATATTCATAGACATACATTTGAAAGGCATTGATGAAAGATTCTGAATCAATATGTTTACACAACAACAAATTTACAGCCCTACTCCACATACATGTTACAATAAGTATGTACACCTTAACATTAACATCATTAATTTTTACAGTAAAAGGACCAATATTGTCCAAAGCAATTTCCCTGAAGGGAATCTCCTTAGGAGATATTCTGAATCCTGTGTAGTCATTCTGGTTTATTTTTATTGTCCTACCATATAATTTTTTGCAAACAAGGCAGGTTTTAAGACATTTCTTTACAGTTACATATGCAGATGGAATGTAAAACTCTTTTTTAAGAATTGCAAGCAACTTATAGACTCCTGCATGTTTTGCTTTAATGTGAGTTTCAAAAATGAGAGTTTTAGTAAATGGGCAATCTTTGGACAATAATATAGGAAATTTTTCATTATAATTACTTTTTAATTTACTAAATTTAGATTTAACTCTAATTAAGCCATCAGAATCTAAAAACAAATTTAATTGATTAGCCAGATTAGTTGATTTTATAGCAAGGGGGTTTAATAAATATTCATATGTATCTGAAAAGTTGATTTTTTGAGCTCCTATATAAACCAATGAACAACTATCTTTATAATTTCATTCATTTTCATGAGGGAAAGAGAAGAAGGGTTTTTTATTTTATTCTTAATTTTAATGTAAAAAAATAACTTCTATATAGATTGAGTGGACTCTGCACATTTTCCAATAGAAAAAATTTATTTACTGCTTAACTGCGATTTCCACTGCATCAAAAGAAATACTATTAATCATGAAAGGTAATGGAATATTGAAGGGGACTTCAAATGAAAAAATATCAACACATTCACTTTCAGTTGGACCCTTAAAATAATTGGTTTTCTGTAAAACTTTGTGAGAGACACACCTAGTAACCATATCTGCAGGATTATTTGGACCTTTTATATGGTGAAAAACAGTTTCATAATATGATTTAATTTATTATTAATTATGGTACCCTTTTGCTCTACCTTGCTTGTCTTGTTAACTTTGGCTACCAGCCAGCATAAGGAAATCATGGAGTTGGTGAAAATATGTGAATTTTTAATATTTATGGGACAAAAGGCTCTAGTTAATTGAGAATATAAATCTATCACACACCCCACTCCATGGGCCACTGCAAATAGCTCCACCACAGGGATGTTTCTACCCACATCCCTTGTTAAAACTACTTTGTATCAATATTTTTTAAATAAATCCACACATCCATATAAATCCTTGCTAGGCATCTGAAAGCACCATTAAACTGATTACCAGGTGTATTTTCAATGTACCGGGGAATTGAAGGCTCAATACCAGCATTATATAATTTGCAAACCTTTTCTACTCTCTCAACCTGTCATCCCTTACAGGGTCATCCCAAGTGATGCTTGCATCCATCTGCAACTCATTCAAAAACAGTTTTGCCCTATTTCTACAAGGTTAGGTCAATGCAAATGGATCAAAGCAACTATTCACAGATGAAAGTATGAATCTTAATGTATTAGCCTCTAAATTTAATTTTACAGGTTTATTTGTCAAAAGATCTTGGTCCTTTGACCATAAAATACCTAATAATTTGGTCTGTAAGGGTTCTTCAGAATCATCACAAAACTCAGATTCCAATTCCACCAAATTTGACCCAAATTGCTGTAAATTAAAGTCATATTGACTAAAAATATTAGTGGACTTGTGAAATGACAATTTAATTCACATTCATAATTTGATGAAAATGCAAGATTATCCATATAAGACAAATTATAAATCAAATTTCTTAATTCAATTTCAAAGGGGTCATGAATATTACAATGTAAAATTAATATAATACATAAGGCAACGATAAGTAAACTTGGTGAGAACCTCATACCAAAGGGTAATCTGTTCATTTTGTAGGCCACCTCAGAAAAATTATTTATATCCTTAACCCAAAGAAAATGTAATTTTAATGTATCATCAAAAATTAACAAAAATTTATTAAATCTTAAAAGTGTCAAAGCAATTTATTATTCATGTTAGGACCAGGCAGGGAAATTTAGCTATGGGAAAGAGCATTGTCATTTG
Source organism: Trachelipus rathkii (assembly GCA_015478945.1). Lineage (NCBI taxonomy): Eukaryota > Metazoa > Arthropoda > Malacostraca > Isopoda > Trachelipodidae > Trachelipus > Trachelipus rathkii. The sequence continues at coordinate 20,990 of JABUQX010103157.1, read as the reverse complement.
TTTTTTTACATAAATTGCTCAAGAATACTATTCTGCATTTTGAGCTTTGAACATGCTCTCTATACACACCCATATGGGCCAAAGAAAGACACTTTATTATTTTTTAATTCACTGAGGGAAACTTTTTCAATTATACCTGATTTTAATTGCTCAATAAATACCCTATTGCAGTGGTTTTCAAACTGTGTGCCGCGGCACCCTGGGGTGCCGCGAGTTATATTTGCTGGTGCCGCGCTCAACGAAATGTCTTCTTGGTTCAAGAAAATTATTTCTCAGAAAAAATTAAAAATTATTCAAATATAGTTGTATTTTTCTTTTTCTTATCCTTAGACTCTTAGAGAGCAAATTATATTATAATATTATATATTACCTATATTACTAGAGTAATATTATATAATATATATAATATTAATATAGATTAATTATATATATATATATATATATATATTATATATATGTCTATATAATATCATATATATACTTATACTATGTATATATTATAATATACTATTACTCCTATATATATTATATTATAATATAATAAATAATATATATAATATATATATAGATATATATATATATATATATATATATATATATATATATATAATATATATATTATATATATAATATATATATATTTATTATATAGTATATATATATATATATATAATATATATAGATATTATTATTATATATATAATTATTATATATATATATATATTTATATATATATACTATATATATATATATATATATATACTCTTATATATATATATATATAATATATATATATATATATATAATATGAGCTAATATATATATATGAATTTATATATATATATTTTATAAATATAATATATATGTTACCATAAATAAATGTGTCCCTCATCCCGTAATATATATAATATATATATATAATAGAAATTATAGAATAAATGCTAAAATTATAAATATTATATAATATAATTATTATATATATATATATAATAATATATTATAGTTATTATATATATATATATATATTATATATATATATTTATATATACTATAGTATATATAAATGATAGAGTTTATAATAGTGTAATATATATATATATATATAGAAATAATATATATATAGTATATAATATATATATAATATAAGAAATATCTAATATATATATTTATATAATCACTAATATATATCTATATATATATATTACAGTGGCGTATCCAGAAATTTTTTCGGGGGGGCCAGACAAAAATCGTTTTATATCATATATTATATATAATATATATAATATATTATATATATATATAATATATATATATATATATATAATATATATATATATATAAATATATATAATATATATATATATATATATTATATATATATATATATATATGCACATATATATATATATATATAGTATATATTAATATATATATATATATAAATAATATATATTATATATATATATTATATATAATATATATATATATATATATAAATATAATAATATATAAAGTGGAATGACAATATATTAAATTTCTAAGAAAAAATGTATAATTTATATACAATTACTAAAATCACATACATAAAATTGTATAAATATTAATCGCAGGCATGAGAGTGGAGCAAAAGTCAAGAGATATAAATCTCAGTTATTTTATTTCAATATTGTTCAAATGTATGTAGAGGCAGGGCAAATCAGTAAGTCTTTTATCTCCAATAATATTTCTCAAGTAGTTTTCAGATAGTCTCTAAGTGAAAAGCTTCTTTCACTGTAACAGATAGAATGGGGTAACAAAAATTTGCCAGTATTTTGCAAACACGATGTTAAATATTTGGGAATGTGACTGCGAACAAGAAAACTAGTCCGTCTCTTGCGGTTTTTGGACGATCTGTGCTGTGATGCAAATTCAACTTTCCATAAAATCCTATTATGCTTTTACTAAATCTTCAGTTGGGCTTTCGAGATCTTCCTTGTGAAATGTTACACAATATTTTATCTCCTCATATGGCACATTACACCTGCTCGGTATGACAAATTGCAAGGAAGATATAATTTCTTTATGATTTAAAAACCTCTCTCCCCAGATTTAATATAGCACATTCATTTTTATAAGATTTTTGGATGATTTAATATCAGAATTAGGAGAGAGCTTTTTAAATTATAAAGAAATTATATTTTCCTTGTAATTTGTCATACCGAGCAGGTGCAATGTTCCATATGAGAAGATAAAATATTGTGTAACATTTCACAAGGAAAATCTCGAAAGCACAACTGAAGATTTAGTAAAAGCATAATGGGATTTATGAATATGAAATGGCATCACAGCAACAGATCGTCCAAAAACAGCAAGGGACGGACTAGTTTCTTGTTCCAGTCACAATTTCCAAATATTTACATCGTGTTTCAAATACTGGCAATTTTACCCATATCTACTGTTACAGTTGAAGAAGCTTTTCACCTTAAGACTCTGAATCCTAACTGAGAAATATTATTGCAGATAAAACGCACTTTACTGGATTTGCCAAACTCCTCTACTACATTGAAATATGAAATAAAAAACGTGAAGATATCTATCTCTGACTTTGCCTCACTCTCATGCCCTGGCGATTAAATTAAACAATTTAGGTATGGTGATTTTAGTAATTTATATAAATTATTCCATGTTTTTCTTAGAAATTTAATATTGGGTCCATTCCACTTATATAATATATATATAACTATATATATAATATATTATATATATATATATTATTATATATAGTATATATATAATATATAATATATATATATACTATATATATATATATATTATATACTAATATATACATATATATATATATTATATATACTTATTATATATATATATATTAATATTATATATATATATATATATATATATATATATATATATATATATATATATATATATATATTATATATATATATATATTATATATATATATATAAACGATTTTTTTTGCTGGCCCCCCCCGAAATAAATTTCTGGATACGCCACTGTATATTATATATATAATATATATAATATAATATATATTATATATAATATATATATATTATATTATTATATATATATATATATATATATATATATATATATAATATATATATATATATATGTTAGTATATATATATATAATTATAAATATATAATTATATAATATATATATATATATAATATATATATATACTATATATACATATTATATATATATATATTTATATATATATATATAGATAATATATATATATAATATATATATTATATAATAATATATATATATATATAAAAATCATATATATTATATATATATATATATATATATATATATATTATAATATATTATATATATACTAATATATATATAATATATATATAATATATATAATATATAAATAATATATTATATATAATATATATTATATATATATATATATATAATATATATAGTATATATATATATATATATATATATATAAATAAAATATATATATATATATTATAGTATATATATATATATATATAATAATAATATATATATATATATAATATTATATATATATATATATATAATTATATATATATATACCTATATATATATAAAATATAAATATATACATATATATATATAATATATATATATATATATATAATATAGATATATATAAATATAATATATATAATATATATAATATATATATATATATATATAATATATATATATAGATATATATATAATTTTGCTCTCTAAGAGTCTAAGGATAAGAAAAGAAAAATACAACTATATTTGAATAATTTTAATTTTTTCTGAGAAATAATTTTCTTGAACCAAGAAGACAACATTTCGTTGAGCGCGGAAATGGCACCAGCAAATATACACCGCTTGGCACCCCAGGGTGCGCGGGCACACAGTTGGAAAACCACTGCAATAGCCGGTATTTTTTGAGCAATTAAAAAATCAGGTATTTAATTGGAAAAATAAGTTTCCCTCATGTGAATTAAGAAACATATAAAGAAGATTCTTTCTTTTGGCCCATAGGGTGTGTAGTAGAGAGCATGTTCAAACGACTCAATGACAGACAGAATAGTATTCTTGAGGCAATTTATGGTAAAAAAAAACAATGGACAATGCTCTTTCCCATAGCTCAAATTTCCCTCGCCTTTGGTCCTAACATTGAATAATAAATTGCATTGACACTTTTAACCGATTTAATAAATTTTTGTTAATTTTTTGTTAAATATTAACAGCATTCCACCAAATTTGGTTACCATATTTAGATACATTAAAATTACATTTTATTTGGGTAAGGAACTAATAACTTTTCTGAGGTGGCCTACAATAATTTATAGTTGCCTATACTATTATATTAATGTCATTGATATTCATGACCCATTTTTGAATTGAATTAAGAAATTGTGATTTAATTGACTTGTATGGATGACTGTTTAATTTTCACTCAAATTTTTGAATGTGAATTAATTGTCAATTTTCACAAGTTCCACTAATAATTTGTAGTTCAACTAAAATGACTTTAATTTACAGCAATTTGGGTCAAATTTGGTGGAATTTGAATATGAATTTTGTGAGGATTCTGAAGAACCATTACATACCAAAATATTAGGTATTTTATGGTCAAAGGACCAAGATCTTTTGACAAATAAACCTGTAAAATTAAATTTAGAGGCTAATACATTAAGATTAATACTTTCATCTGTGAATAGTTGCTTGATCCACTTGCATTGACATTGTAGAAATAGGGCAAAACTGTTTTTGCATGGGTTGCAGATGGATGGAAGCATCACTTGGGATGACCCCTCGTAAGGATGACAGGTGAGAGAATGAGTAGAAAGGTTTGCCAAATTTATTATAATGCCTGGTATTGAGCTCAATCCCCGGTACATTGGAAAATACACTCGGTAATCATGATTTATGCGTCTTAGACAGATGCCAGCAAGAGATTTATATGGATGTGTGATTTATTTAAAAAATATTGATACAAAGTAGTTTTAACAAGGGATGTGGGTAGAAACATCCCTGTGGTGGAGCTATTTGCAGTGGCCCATGGAGTGGGGTGTGTGATAGATTTATATTCTCAATTAACTAGAGCCTTTTGTCCCATAAATATTAAAAATTCACATATTTTCACCAACTCCATGATTTCCTTATGCTGGCTGGTAGCCAAAGTTAACAAGACAAGCAAGGTAGAGCAAAAGGGTACCATAATTAATAATAAATTAAATCATATTATGAAATTATGTGAGAGTCATAAGGTTGTTTTTCGCCATTTATAAGGTCCAACTAACCCTGCAGATATGGTTAATAGGTGTGTCTCTCACAAAATATTATATAAAACCAAATATTTTAAGGGTCCAAACTGTAAATGAATAATGTGTTGATACTTTTTCATTTGAAGTTCCCTTCAATATTCATTTTACCTTTCAGATTAATAGTATTTCTTTTGATCAGTGGAATCCAGTAATAGCAGTAAATAAATTTTTTTCTATTGGGAAAATGTGCAGAGTCACTCACTATATTAGAAAGTATATTTTTACATTAAAATTAAGAATAAAATAAAAAAACCCTTCTCTCTTCCCCTCCATGAAAATGAACTGTAATAATAAAGATAGTTGTTCTTTGGTTTATAAAGGAGCATAAAAAAATCAACTTTTCAGATACATATGAATATTTATTAAACCCCATTGCTATAAAATCAACTAATCTGGCTAATCAATTAAATTTGTCTTTAGATTCTGATGAATTAATTAGAGTTAAATCTAAATTTAGTAAATTAAAAAGTAATTATAAAGAAAAATTTCCAAATTATTGTCCAAAGATTGTCCCTTTACTAAAACACGCATTTTAGAAACTCATATTAATGCCTAACATGCAGGAGCCTATAAGTTGCTTTCAATTCTTAAACAAAAGTTTTACATTCCATTTGCTTATGTAACTGTAAAGAAATGTCTTAAAACCTGCCTTGTTTGCAAAAAATTATATGGTTGGACAATAAAAATAAACCAGAATGACTACACAGGATTCAGAATATCTCCTAAGGAGATTCCCTTCAGGGAAATTGCTTTGGACAATATTGGACCTTTTACTGTAAAAATTAATGATGTTAATGTTAAGGTGTACATCCTTATTGTAACATGTATGTGGAGTAGGGCTGTAAATTTGTTGTTGTGTAAACATATTGATTCAGAATCTTTCATCAATGCCTTTCAAATGTATGTCTATGAATATGGTTACCCTGGGAGGGTATTAAGTGATGCTGGATCTCCTATAATTTCATCCTTCACAGTAATCAAGTCATTTTTGAATGATGTGGAGGTGCATAATTTTCTTAAAGAACAGAATATTGATAGTTTTGATTTTTCCACTTATTTCCACCCCATTTCCAGTTTTTTAGGTTCAGTTGTAGAGTCTCTTGTGAAACAGTGAAAAAATATGGTGTATGGGAGTATTTCTAAAAACAGATTAATGTATGAGCAATTTCACTTACTGATAAAAGAAGCAAAGATGTTAATAAATAAAAGACCATTGGCCTTTAAACCACTTCTAAATGATCAAAATATTGATCCTTCAATACCCTTTGTAATTACCCCTTTAAATACTGGATAAGGTTTCATGAACCTCATAATGTGGTTATTGCTCCCCATTTACATACATCTGAAGCTGATGAGAAGAAGATTCCAGATTTGATTCGAAAATAATGTAAAAAAGGATGAATTAAAGTTGGTTATACAGTGTATAAAAAAGTTTCGAAGAGTGAAAAATAAATTAACGATGGCTCTGTATCAAACTGAAGTTATTTAACTAATTTATGAGAATTAAGCACGTAATAACCAGATTTTGTAGTAGATCAAAAATTCATACAAATTAGGATTAATGACATTGTTGGCCATGTAAGCGACAAATTTATCAAAACTTATTTTTTCCAATGGGTTAAAATGAAAAACAAGATAAAACAGTACTTGGAGAGGGGTGGCAGGTATCATAATAAAGAAAAAGTATAAGGAAATTGTTAAAAGACCTTGTAACTAAATTTAATTCTCATTCAAAAAGGCTAATTAAAAGCATTTAGTTATTCAATTCTTTTTAATTAATTTAAATTTCTAATCTCAATTTTCATTAATTAAAGGCAATTAAGTGCTAGGGGCTGATAAAAATTGATAGCCTGTAGCGGTAGTTGTGATTTTAAAAAATAAATTACAATAATGTTTTTTGTTCATGTTTAATATCAATACTAATTTCATGTGCCCTCGATAATTTAACCGCCCCTCTCCCAATATACAAAAATATATATTCCCTATATTTTAAACTTCAGAGAAGATGATTAATGATGCATTATTATGTGATACTTTTTGCAATCTTTGTCATAATTTTCACATTTAATCATATTGAATTAATTTTCATATTTTTTCTATTTAATCATTTAAGTTATTTCATTAATCAATGTAATTACTTCTTATAATTACTACATACGCCTGATAGACTGCTTTTATTTGCTCTAATAAATTGGCCTAGTCACCCCAATTCTAAAAAGAAGAAAAAGAGACAGCTGATCACAGTATCAACTGAGACTGTTACTATTCGAAACTAATCGCCACGTTGCTATGCGAAAAACCTTTCACCTTAATAGGTTGCTCTTAGGTAGAGTACAGCTGTACCACCTAAGCTATTAGCAGTTATTACTTACTATTAATGCTGATTTTCATGTTGATCAACTATAATTAATACCACTTTCTGATATTTTTGAGATCTGTGTTGCTGGGAGAAGCAAAATCAAAACTGCAAACATTTTGAAAGCTCAATAGGAGTCCTAACCTCTTCAATCTGCAAGGAGGAACAGTCAAGAAGGCAAGAGAAAATTCAAGGTACCATTTATTGGGTAAGTAAGTGTGGCTTATCAGGCTATTACTTTACTTTTTACTTGAATAGCTTTATAGTTATATAAAATATGCCGAAATAGGCACAGAGGTCCTAATTAACTATAAAATTTTAAAGGTCATAGCCACATTTGGCTCATTTATCACAGTCAGTATAAAAAGGATCCCATTTTTGATGCAGCTTTTAGATCATTCTTCTTGTGAGTTGTTCCCATTTGTGTATGTAACATCTAATAAATCTAAAAATATAGATTTAGGAAGTTGACCTTAAAAGATACCAACTTTTAAAAGGCTTCCATTTATTTTTTTCAGCTTGGGGCTTGTTGCTGCTGTGATGGAGCTGGGTTGGCTTGGAGCATCTTCCAACACCTATCTATTCATATAATTCCTTTAATTTTAATATGTAATTTTCACTTAAAGTTAAAGCAATTAAAAGAAAAAAAATTTTCTTATTTTTTTTTTACATAGTCAAGATTAATTAAATGTAGTAAATTATTTTAAATATTTTCTACTTTAAATTTACTTAAATTTCAATCTTGATTATATATATATATATATATATATATATATATATATATATTTTATTATATTAATATATAATAATATATATATAATATCTATATATATATATTATATAAAGACAAACGACAGTGAAGGGATATACGAATCAAACCGAATATAATAATATTATATATATATTTATATATATATATCATATATAATAATCTATTATTTATTTATATTATATATATATAATATATATATATATATATATATATATATATATATATATATATATATATATATATATAATATATATATATATATATATTTTATATATATATATACCATATATATATATATATTTTATATTTCATATATATTATATATATATATATATATAATATATATTATTATATTTGAGTTATTTTGAATTAATAATTGATAATAAAATATAATCAAAGAAATGCAAATTTTAATGTATTACTAAAAATGAGAAAATTGAGAAATTATGGTACAAATCACACTAGTCCAAAAACGTGTCAATCCAGTTTCTCAAATAATATTAATACTAATAATAATATAATAAATGTCATTCTCTGAAACAATAATATGAGTGCTGGTACTAGTAATCTTTATCATCAGTAAAGTCACTAACAAGAATCACAATTATCCGACAATGAAAGACTGAATCAAAATTGTCAGAGACTAAAGTATCACTACAATACCTTTAGTATTGAGTTCATCACTTAATTTGTTCTAAGTTTCTAACAAAGAAATTATATAGATAAGCAAATTTTATTCCAGAAGAGCCTACGTATAAAAAGCCAAATTTTCTCCACGTGCGCATGCCACGAGAGAGAGAGAGAGAGAATAGCTGTTGCCTGATGAAAAGGAGCCCACTCGGCTAGAATTTGGTTTTAACATTGGGCTCGGTGCAAGTTCATTTAAGGCTATTGGGTAATGGTCACTGCCTTATTAGTAATCAAAGCGGGAAGGGCGAGGCGATCAATAAGAGAATGGGATCAAAATAATATATCTATATAGGAAGAAGTGTGTGCATCTAAACGTTCATACGTAGGGAGTCCTATGTTAAGGCATCGCAGGGAAAAGGGGGTTATTTGATAAACAATGATCTTAAACTTAGACGAGGTAACTGAGTCGCCTCATCATAAGGGGTGACGAAGCTTAAAGTCTCCCAGTATAACAACCGGAGTGGGGAGCTGCTTAAAAACGTCGGCTAAGTCAGTCTTGGTAAACTCACTACTTGGAGCCAAGTAGATCGAACAGACAGTGAGATCGATGGGCAAATGGATACGTGCTGCCACTGCCACTTGACAGGGACTGGAGAATAGGGGATAGACTTCTGAATGAGAATTCCTGCGCCTACTCTATCATTGTCACCTCTTTCTATAGAAGTTGGCTGCGATTTTTATTCCGGTGGTTGGAAAAGTCTTGATAACATAGTTTAAGTTCCTGCAAAACATGTGCAGTTTGATGTATATATGTTAATTAGTTGAACAAGTTCTTCAAAATTAGAGTAGTAGCCACGACAATTCCATTGATGGAAGGTAGCCATGCTATGTTTTTATGAGTATTATGAGAATAGTCTCTTTGAGACAATTGTCTATTGTGGCTAGGGATAATATTGGAGGTGGATACAGATGAGGAGGAAAGGCTGAGACGTATGTTCCGACGAGGAGGAGCAATAAATCCTGGTGGTAACTAATAGTCGTGCAACAGATTTTGCTTATACGACCGGTTTTGGGAGGGGATTTTATGTGGTATTTGGTGGAGGGACTTCTCCATAAATGCGAATTAAATTGAGTTCAAATAAGTTCGTGTTATTATGTGGACTTGGTTTGTCGTTGGAAGAACAACCACCCTACTCATGTTTGGCAATGGGACCGATATCAGTATCTGCCAAGCAAGCAGATCCAGAAAAGTGTGGAGAATATGGGGCTGTTTCCGTGGAAACGGGAAAGGAAAGTTTTGCAGAAAAGTCATCTTTTTGAGTGGGTGTTGGAATAGCGATATTGGGATCCGTTGGGTTACGAAAGTCTGATGCTGGAGACTTTGTCAGTGAGTCATCAGGTGGGTTATTTTGGGAGACTGTACAATTTGAGTTGTGATGAGAGATTTCTGGGTTTCCTTTCGTGCCGCCAACAGATCCAGAACGCTTGGAGCGTTTGCGGTGTTTGTGATGTACGGTCTTCCATTCACCTCCTTCAGCAGAAGCGCAGGAAGCATTAGAAAGAGAGTGGGTCATCACATCAAGCTCTATTTGATTTGGGAACTATAATTCTTTTATCCGCTAAGACATAGAATCCTTTAGGGAGTGCTGAGATAGGAAATTTGGAAGAAGAGCTATAGGAGGATTCATAAGAACTGGAGTAATCCTGCAAGCTATCAGAGGATTGGTTGGTGGGTTGTTGGACAGCTGTGGTTGCTTGGGTACAATATTGATGTCAATTCTTTTGTCTCAGGAGTAGATTTTTGGCGAGGTCTTTTCTGAGTTGCATATTTTATATTTGGGGTCGATGTGTTCTGCTTGAGAAATTCAGATGTTTTATATTATTTCTTGGTGCTTAGTCTCTTGTTTCTGTTTAAGAACATCTTTTTCATGTGTTGGAGTGATGGTGGGAGACATTTGGGGATAAAGATGCATGCCTCTTACGAGTTTGTTGAACTCGTCAAGAGAGTATGGGGCAGAGTTTCTTGACATGAAATGATCTCCAAGCTATGTGGAAGATGAACAGACCTAGTTTAATTGATGGCCAGTTGATAGCCAGTACTCGGGGTAGGGCTGTTGATGGCATTTTGGGTGGGAGATTGGATTGAAGGCTGTTTCTTGACTATCTGCATAGTCGGCAATATGGGCGGTGCAGGCGAGCAGGTTACAGAAACTGCTTGTCTCACTAGGATTTGGGGGAAGAGTTATACTGGAATGGAGTTGTGTCGGTGGGTTGGCACGAAGAGACGGGATGGCTGTTGCAATTGTAGCATAGGATTGCCTTGATTTTGTAGGATATTTGTCTTTGAGCTGATGTATGGCGTTTCCTGCTCAATTTTTTATGGTGCATAATCCCAAAACCTTCTGTTCAAACAGGTGATACTGGCATTTAAGGAAAGAGGCATTGTGGAGTCCTCCACAGTTTTTGCGGTGTGGTGTGTTTTCACATGGAGTGTGAATTTCTTCTGCGGAGACTGGGCATATGTCATGCATTCCCCTACAGTATTTTCGGGGTGACCAAATCGCTGGTATTTAAAGCAACGTCTGGGTCGGGGAATAAACGTACGAAAACTGTAACTTGTTAACCCAATTTTCACCTTAGTAGGTGGAAAAGGGGTTTTAAAGGTCAGTAGTAAACGAGAGTTTGGGGTGTCAGGCGAGTCCCGACGTGGGGGAAAATCTGTAAACGTTAGTAACAGGAAATCTTTTTTGCTGTAGATTTCTTAGAAAGACAGCAATATCTTCGTCTTTCTATTCTAAAGATTAAACCTTTTGGGTACCTTTAGATGTGTTTCTTATTTCATCAGGAGTCAAAATAAGAGGGATGTTTCCGAGAGAAGTTAAGGACGACAAGATAGAACTTTGATTTCAGGTAGTAGCTTGAACGAGAAAGAACCCATTCCTCATTAACGTGACTGGGGGGGGGGGTCTTCAATTCCTAAAGTTTTTTCCAAGTACATATCTAAGAATGATGAAACTTTGCTCAGTAAGAGCTTTGGAGATGGTGGATCGCAATAATACATAGGGATTGTTGTGTCAGCTGGCAGTCCAGGAGCGTGAACAGTATATGGAGTAAACAATTAAGAACGACTAGGATGGGGAGCACATTTTCGGGGTTGACCCGACCGTTTGGGCACCTGGGATGTGGAAGGCGTTCCAGGCGACTGGTTGCTGGAGATAGACAGAGGTCTTCCAGGTGAAGTAGAGGGAATCACGGTAATAATATTCGAAATGAAATATTCAGATGAGTAAATCCACTAATCGGTAAGGATGGTTCTGTAATCGTTAAATCCATCAAACTCCGAGAACCAAAGGGTTTCCATGGTATATTAAATTCAAAGGGTTCCCCCTCATGGGTGTTGAATCCTATAAGGTTTGTACCCGGAGGACTGAGCTAAGCGGTGGGAGTCTCTTATTATAGATGTTCCAGAGAACTCGACTGACTTTGCATTCATGGCGAAGCCCCCCCTTCCACACACAAAAAAAAAATAATAAGGGTCGTACAACTCAAAAATCTCTTTTGTACGGCTATTCCTTACCACCAAGATTTATTGCTCCTCGTCGGGACACACATCTCAGCCTTTCTACCTCATCTGTGTCCACCTCCAATATTATCCCTAGATAAATATAGACAATTGTCTCAAAAAGACTCTCATAATATTCATAAAAAAATAGCATGGCTACCTTTCTTCAATGAATAATTTTGAAGAAATTGTTCAACTAATTCACATATGTACACCAGCTAGAGTGCATATGTTTGCAGGAACTTCAACTATGTTATCGCGACTTCTTCCAACTGTTAGAATAAAAATCGTCGCTAACTTTTATAGGAAGAGGTGACAACGATAGAGGCGCTGGAATTCTCATTCATGTCTATCCCCTGTTCTCCAATCCCTCTTCGAAATAGACTTCGTGCAGTGGCAGTACGTATCCATTTGTCCATTGATCTCACTGTCTGATCGATCTTCTTGGCTCCTAGTAGTGAGTTTACTAAGACTGACTTAGCCGACCTTTTTAAGCAGCTCCCCACTCAAGTTGTTATACTGGGAAACTTCAACCTCATTGAATGGTTAAAAATATTGTCAAAGGAAGGCAACAATCAAACAAGAAAAACAGCTTTCCATTATACTTTCGACAACAAGACCCATTTTCATTATTACCTCTTCCGTAATAGCCAAATATTCAGCTTTAGTTGAACCCGTGGCTAACATTATTCAAACAAAAAATATTGACCTTATGCAGTGCTCTGATCATGTCCAAAGAATTTTGAAAGTTGTAAAAGAGGGACAGCAAAACTGCTGATTAAAATAATTGCTAATCTGCTTATCCGCCAATGTAGTGCTGC
>JABUQX010103157.1:0-2500 GCA_015478945.1 Trachelipus rathkii | reverse complement strand
TTGAAGCCGAACGGAGAAGAGAGGCCCGAGGTCGAGCTGTAGGTACATTCGGTGCAGGTGTGGCTATATCGCGTGTACTAGCACGAGTACTCGGACGAGGTTGTGGAGCTGAAATTACCTCATCTGGTGTGCTAGACGGGTGAGCTAAAGCTGGATCTGGAGATAATGGTACTAGGGGAGGTGGCGGTGAGATAGTAGGAAGAGAAGGGGAGGTGAAACAGGAATGTTGTAGGTAGGAGTCTTGCTGAAAGGGACTGAAACTGTTCTTGGGAACAATTCCGAATCCGGAGTATCAGGAGAATTGGACTCGAAGAACGCTGGCTTAAGACGGTCGATTGATACGACCTCTCTTGCGTGTGGGACGTTGAAATAGTTAAAGAACTTTCCTTCCGAAGGTAACACCCAAGGAAAAGGATCCATCGGTTACTTTGGTTGGAAAGCAGGCTGCGTGCGAATCATGCCTACAAAGACTGTGTGGCAGTAGAGAGGTCCTTTAGGTACGAAAGAATGCACTTTGTGGTGACGACGAGTAGGAGTTCGGTCTCCACGACGAAGCACAGCGCCTTAAGCGGGTTAGATAAGATAATGGGTCAGCAGTAGGAGACGGAGAAGATTGCGAAAAGAACTCCTCTTTTTTTCCCTTTCCTTCTCGGAAGCCGAAGAGGGACCGTAGACAAGTTCATGCCGGCAGAACATTGGCAATCCTCTTGATGGCAGTGCAATACCTAGCATTACCACACGGACAGAAGCGTCTGTTCCATCCAATGTTCCGGTTGTGGATGAGCAGCAAAAAAAGCCTTAAGCTACCGATGGAATCGTTCTACAATTCCGTTTGCTTTTGGATTAAAACAAGTGGTATGAATCTTTTCAAACCCAAGGAGGCGCATCAAATCTCTCCAAAGATAAGATTCGAAGACACGCCCTTGATCTGTAGTGACAGAGAGAGGTATGCCGAAACGAGAAACCCAATGCGTCATAAAAGCTGTCGCAATGGACTCCGAAGAAGCAACAGAAAGAGGAATGGCTTCGGTCCATCGAGTGAACCGGTCGATACAAGTAAGGAGGTAGCGTTTGCCATTAGAAGGAGGAAGAGGTCCTACAATATCTATGTGAACCTTTTCAAACTGTCACCTGGTGGTAAGAAGGAGCCAAGAGGGCTTTTAGTGTGCCTCTGGCTTTAGGACCGTTGACACGGAAAGGACAATTTGCTGATCCACTTCAGTCACATCGCATTGACGCGGCCACCAAAGCCGGATACATGTGCTGAAACAAGCTTTGCAAGCCTCGATATGCCGGAGGGAGTAGAAAAGGAATGTGAGATTGAAGGAAGATTGTCTTTCCTGTTAATGGAGAAAGGAACGTATGGCGAGAGTAGAGGTTGAGTATCCACATAACAAACTTCCTCTTGATACCTGGGAGTGTTATCCACTCTAGTCGTAAAGAAGAAGTTAATGTGGGGTCGATGATTTCGTCCTCTTGGAGCTGTGCCATAGCTTCATAATCTATGATTGGAATAGGAGAAATAGAGTCGATCTGGATGCGCGAAAGGGCATCGGCAGTGGTGTTTTCTACCCCAGAGATATGCCGAACGTCAGTGGTGAATTGGGAGACGTATTCAGGTGGCGTGCTTCTCTGGGAGAATGTCGTTCATGACGGGAAATCATCGCGAACGTAAGAGGTTTGTGATCGGTTAAGATGTGAAAATCTCGACCTTCTATGAAGTACCTGAAGTGACGAGTAGTTAGGTACATTGCCAGCAACTCCCTACCGAAAGCTACTATACCGAGTTATCGGCAGGTTGAAGGCCTTGCGAGAGAAATAAAGGCCTAAAGGAGACCCAACACGGTATTCAAAAATACTCGCTGCAAGACACCACCGACAGCAAAATCGGAAGCGTTCGACTGGAATACGCGTTGGTTTGAGAGTCCCTTAGGATGGACAAGAAGTGTGCACGCAGCTAGGCTTCCTTGAAGCGTCAAAGCTTTTTCTTTTGCCTTCATCGTCCAATCAAGAAATGATGGCTGAACCCCTCTTCTTTGGTGTAAAAGGGCGGTAAGTGGACGAAGAAGTTCGGAAGCTGAACGAAGGAAACGGTGGTAAAAAGGTTTACCATTCCCAAGTATTGACGAAGTTGCTTCTGTGTTTGCGGAAGAGGGAATGCACGAATGGCATCAACACGATCGGAGAGTGGTTTAACACCTTCAGGAGAAACAGTATGGCCCAAGAAAGTGAGAGATGATGTACCAAATACACACTTCGCGAGATTAAGTCGCATTCCAGCATCGTTTAATCGTGCAAAAAACAGCACGCAAATGATCCTGATGCTCCTCAGGAGTTGCACTTGCTACAAAAAGGTCGTCGAGATAAGCCCAGGCGAAAGGTAAGCCACGCAGTATAGTATCAATAAACCTTTGAAAAGTTTGAGCTGCACATCTCAGACTGAAGGGCATTCTAGTATACTCAAATAATCCAAAAGGAGTAATAACAGCGTTTTTTTTAA
>JABUQX010103156.1:37500-48368 GCA_015478945.1 Trachelipus rathkii | reverse complement strand
ATTATATTATATAATATATATATATATATATATATATATATATATAATTTTTAATATATTTATTCATATAAAATGCACCCGAGATGGCCTCAGCTGTAGAAACACTCCCCAAACAAAGTGATTGGTCTCAGGTTTGCAACTGGCGGTGGGAGAATGTGAGCTGTTCTTCTCCTTCGGCGCTTGGCTTCGTCCTTTGCTCGACGTTAACGGAGTACAACCCATCCTAGATTAGGGCTTTGCCCGTGAGCGGTGGTGTTTTATCTGTAATATAATATATAATATAATATATATAATATATATATATATATATATATATATATATATATAAATATATAATAGATATATATATTTAAATAGTTTTTATATATATATATATATATATATATATATATATATATTATAAACATTATGTCCCAGGTGGGTTTGAATCATTACCCTATGATGTTAAAACCAAGAGTTTTTACCTCCCAGCCACGATAGGCTAAAAGAAAATCTACAAGGATTTGATGATATTCCACCGATCGGTTATCCTCCGGAAGACTCCCTCACCTACACTAGCATATATATATATATATATATATTATATATATATATATATATATATATATATATATATATATGTGTGTATATATATATATATATATATATATTAATATATATATATATATTATATATATATATATCATATAATATATATCTATATATATATATATATATATATATATATATATATATAGTATATAATATAACTATATATATATATATATATTATATAATATAATTAATATATATATATAATATACTATATATATATATATATATATATATGGGAGTGTAGGTGGGGGAGTCTTCCGGAGGATAACCGATGTTGGAATATCATCAATCCTTGGTATATTTCCTTTTAGCCTATCGTGGCTGGGAGGTAAAACTCTTGGTTTTAACATCATAGGGTAATGGTTCAAACCCACCTGGAAGATAATGTTTCAGTGTTACACTTTTGTCTCAGGATAGTGGTCCAAATATTCATCTATCAATCGCATAAGGTTCTATTATCGCTCCAGCCACGCTCCAAATAATAAAAGCCTGTATATACGCACAGATCGTTGGTGCACCACCGGACAAGCGAGTGAAATAACTGTATGCGGGACTTTCCGTGCGGATAGACTGATGTGGAAAGTATCATCAATTCCTTGTAGATTTCCTTTAAGCCTATCGTGGCTCTAGGGTAATACTCTTGGTTTTCAGATCTTAGGGTAATGGTTCAAACCCACCTGGGAAATAATCTTTATGTACAATTTGTAATGCAAGCATGCATTTATTTTCATATATACAATATGCAATCCCGATAAAAAAATTACCCTGTCTTGCCCCTGGCCAGAGTGTAGGCCGGGAGAGTCTTCATCCTGAGGAAAACCGATGGTGGAATATCATCAATCCTTGGTAAGTAGTAGGAGATGGATTCCGCACGACGCCCTTGACCGCCCTTGACCGCGACCTTTTTGACCTTTTTGGCCCTGACCTTTTTTGAGCCCAAATTTTTAACCTGCCCTTGACCTTGGTCCTGACCTTTTTAGGGCTAGAACTTTTTAGGCCCAGACCTTTTTTGGCCTAGACCTTTTTCGACCAACCCTTTGGTCTTCCATGGGTCAATTTTGGCCCACCCTAATTTTTGGCCACCCTTTAGGTGCTTAGCCCTATTTTTTGATGTCTTTACCTTTTTTGTCCTTGACCTTTTCTCCAAAGCATGCCAGATGCCATGGGTCAATTTTGACCCACGGTAATTTTTTGGCCTTCCTTTAGGGGCTTAGCCCCTTTTTTGATGTCTTAACCTTGTTTGACCATGATATTTCAGCCTTGACCTTGCCAGATACCATGGGTCAATTTTGGCCCACGCTAATTTTTGGCCACTCGTGGCCCACCCGTCACATATTTCGTTCCTAACTTGAACGGATGTATGGATCTATTCCTAACTTGAACACCTACACACACACACACACCCACACACACACACACACACACACACACACACACACACCCACACAACACACACACACACCACACATACACACACACGGGTCAACCCACTTGTGTATTCTACGGTACAATTTTCACAGATTTACTTACACTTACATTTACACTTATACACACGTACAAACACACGACCAATCCTTTGGTCTTCCATGGGTCAATTTGACCCACCCTAATTTTCGCCATCCCTTATTTTCGGCAGACCTAATTTTTCGACCAACCCATTGGTCTTCCAGGGTGCAATTTTTGAGAACCCAAATTTATTCGGTCAACCCTTTGTATTTCTACAGGTACAATTTTGATGCCTTCGCTTTTGATGCCTCAACTTGATGCCCCAACTTTGATGGCCTCAACTTTAATGCCCCAGCTTTGTTGCCTCACCTGTTGATGCCGCTCAACTTGATGGCTCAACTTTTATGGCTCAACTTGATGGTTCATCTTTGATTGCTCAACTTGATTGTTGGTCAGCTTTGATGACTCAGATTTATGGATGGTTCAATACATTGATGGTTCAGTACATTTGATGGTTCCCAATCACCGTAAGGGAGTATTTCTTAGTGATGTTCTATTATGTTCTATGAGTATTAATTGAGTGCCAGGGAGTGGCCAGGTCGAGTGCCAAGTGAGTGCCAATGAGCGCCAAGTGAGTGCCGAGTGTCAATGAGTGCAAAGTGAGTGCCACATAGTGCCAAGTGAGTGCCACATAGTGCCAACTGAGTGCACTTTTTTCAAGCCTTTTCTAGCCTCCCCTGAGCCTAGAATAGCCCTAATATGGGTGTCTACCCCTAGGTAATAAAGTATGAGGAATCGATTTTTGGTGTATATTACAATCTGTAGAATGCTTCCTACTATGAGTTAGTATTTTTATAACACTTAAAAGCACTTACACTCTCCAAAGACACTTACACTAGCCCATATTTACGCTTACACTCACACGCACAGGTAACACTTACACTTACACTCACCACAGTCACTTTCACTTACATTGCCTCATCTTTGATGAATCATCTTTGATGAAGTCATCTTTGATACCCACTATATATTGAGACATCTTGATGACTCATCTTTGTCTAGCTTCTAGATATCATTAAAGCTGCCCAGGCCGCAGCATAGATCCCATTTCGCGAAGGGATCACTACCGCACGCACTCGCAGGTTTGCGTCCCGCCCGCGTGCGCCCGCAGGCGCCATATCCCGCGTACCCGCCCCACGCGTGCGCCCGCAGGCGCCATATTTCGCGTACCAGCCCGCGCTTGGCCCGCGGACATACTAAGAACTAAGGCTGGAATATATAATATTATATATATATATAGATATATATAATATAGTATATATATAATAATATATATATATATATATATATATATATATATATATATATATATATATATAATATATATATATATAGTTATAATTACTACGAGTCATTCATTTGCTTTGATCCGTGAGGCATCATTATTACTATCACAATTCGCGAACTTCAACTGTAACTCAATACAATCTTTTATATCTTTACTTAATACTTGTTAATTTTATAAAATTTAAAATTGTATGTAAGAAGAAAAAACCAGAGTGTCTGATATATAAAACATTATTTTACTACAACTGTACGAAATTTTTAATTAAAAACATTACATTACATACCTTAAGCAGTAAATCACAGATAAACAATAGAGTGTTACCTAACAACCAAGGGATAGTATGCTTTTTGTTTACTGCTTTACTGGCTTTAACTCATGTTTTTACTGCTTTAACGCATATGTGTTTTACTGCTTTAACTCATAGTATTTATTAACATTACATACCTTAAAGCAGTTTAATCAGTTAAATTCAATAGAGCATGCTACATAACACCAGGGATTAGTTATGCTTGTTTTTGCTGTTTTACTGCTTTAACTCATGTTTACTGCTTTAACTCATATGTTGTACTTTTACTCATATATTTATTAACATTACATACTTAAAGCAGTAAATTAAGAAAATCATAGAGGTGTGACCTAACACCAAAAGGGAATTAGTTATGCTTTTGTTTTACTGCTTTACTGCTTTAAACTCATGTTTACTGCTTAACTCATGTTTTACTGTTTAACTTCATAGTTTTACTGCTTTAACTCATATGTTTACTGCTTTAACTCATATATTTATTAAATTATGTTTTTTATTTCTTTTTAATTACTTTTATTTATTTTATTATTATTTTTAATTTTTTTTATTATTATTTTATTATTTATTATTATTTTTATTTTTATTATGGATATTATTATTATTACTTCATGCCTATTGTATTATTATTTAGAAACACATACACACACCAGCACACACACACACACCACAACACCCCTCACTTACACTTATACAACATTCACTATGACACTTATACACACATTCACATATGACACTTACATTTCCCATAGACACTTACATTTACACTATACACACGTCGCGTCACACACACACACACACACTTACATATACACACATTCACTATTGACACTTATACACACATTCACTAGGACACTTACATTTACCCCATGTACACTTCATTTACACTTACAACACACACACACACACTCACACACAGATTTACTTACACTCACACACAGGTTTACTTCCACACGCAGATTTACTTACACTCACACAGATTTACTTACACTCACACACAGATTACTTACACTCACGCAGATTTACTTACACTCACCACACAGATTTACTTACACACCACTTTACTTACACAACACAGATTTACTTACACACACAGATTTACTTACACTCAACACAGATTTACTACACACACACACACACCCTACACACACTCACACTCACCTTACACATATAACGTATAATTTATTAAAACATTTATGTTTTAATTAACACGTACATATTTATATTACTCATTAAAATATAACTAAAATTATTTACAAAGTTTCTTAAAACCTCTATAATAAATCAATCATTATCTATGAACAATGAATTTATTATTAACTGTTAAACTTTTTGTTATAAATTTTATAACTATCAAGTTTAAAATAATTTGTACTAAAATTTTATGAAATTTATTAAAACATATTTTACGTACCTATAAAAGCAAATAAATCAGTAAATCAGTAAGGTCAGCCCTAGCACCCCTCTACACCAAGCTAAGCCACGTTTTGTTCTATGAACTTACTGCTTTACATCATCTTTTAGCACATGATATGAATAAATAGAAAGTATCTTCTATATGCAAACATAACTGATATTTTATTAAAATCTTATCTAAGTTCTTATTTAAAATTAACAATATATTCACTTACATTTATATTATTCGTTCATGTTAACTAAAAATATTCAAAAGTTTTTCAAATAATTCGGTATTTTTCTTTTATTATAATTATTATTATTATTATTATTATTATTATATTATATATTATCTATGTACATTGACAATCCATCCCGAAGAAACCACAACAACCCGCACTCCTTGCAGATACGAAACTGACCTCTCTCTGTAAAAATGTGTTGACATAACGAACTTTAGCCTAATTATAGATAATCTTTTTGTAGCCCGCGGGCGATTTAGTGCCTAAGTTCCAGGTCAAAATATATTTCAAACGGACCTTTTTCTGTAAATGTGGTGAAATAACAACGTTAGGCCTAAATTTAGGCCTAAATTTAGGATAAGCCTTTTTGTATCCCATGCTGATTTAAGCCTAATACCAAGTCAAAAAGGTAATTCCATATAGACAAGAATCATTGTTATTATTATATATTTTTGAAATATATTTCAAACTGAAACATGCTGGATCGTAGATCCTTTAAGCAGTAAGAAGGAAATGTTCCTTTACTTGTGATTGGTCGAGTAATCCTTATCTCTAATTATGACTCGTATGTGGTTGGTCGGAAATTATTTTATCGTCTTTGAAAATTAACTTCTCGTTCTTTAAACTTGTATATGAGCAGGTGTGTCGAGAATTATCTTTTAGACCCCAACTCATTTTAATATCATAGTCATTTTAGGCTGTTAAGCGGTGCACAAGTTATCTGATATGTATTAAAGTGTTTTATTTTTACTAAGTGTATATCATAGTTAGCTTTCTAGCAGATTGTAATATACACCCATCGATTCCTCATACCTTATTACCTAGGGTAGACACCCATATTAGGCTTATTCTAGGCCTCAGAAAAAGCTAGAAAAAGGCTTGAAAAAAGTGCACTCAAGTTGGCACTATGTGGCACTCACTTATGCACTATGTGCACTCACTTGGCATCATGGCACTTCATTGGCCTTCATTGGCACTCATTGGCACTCACTTCGCACTCACCTGGCACTCACCTGGCATTCATCTAATACTCATAGAACACTATAGAACATCAACTTAGACACTCCTTACGTGATTGGGAACCATCAAAATGTACTGATCATCAAAATGTACTGAACCCTCAATAAAACTGAGTCATCAAAAAGCTGAACCACCAATATAGGTACCATCAAAGATGAACCATCAAGTTAGAGGCATAAAAGTTGAGCCATCAAAGTTTGGCCATAAACAAAGGTGAGGCATCAAAGCTGCTGGGCATTAAAGTTGAGGCATCAAAAATGGGCATCAAAAGTTGAGGCATCAAAGCTGAGGCAATAAAAAAAGTTGTACCGTAGAATACAAAAGGTTAGACCGGAAAAATTTGGGTTCTCAAAATTGACACCTGGAAGGCAAAAGTTGGGCTTGGTCGAAAAATTAGGTCTGCCGAAAATTAGGGATGGCAAAAAATTAGGGTGGGTTCAAAATGACCCATGGAAGACAAAGGATTGGTCGTGTGTTTGTACGTGTGTATAGTGTAAATGTAGTCAAGTATCTATGGTATGAGTGTAAAGTATTAGAGTGATTTTATAACTAATATGCTGTGTGTGTATGTGTGTGGGTGTGTGTGTGTGTGACTGTGTGGGTGTGTGGGTGTGGTGTTGTGTGTGTGGGTGTGTAGGTGTGTAGGTGTTCAAGTTAGGAAAGATCCATACATACGTTCAAGTTAGAACGAATATGTGGACAGGTTGGGCCACGAGTGGCAAAAATTAGCGTGCGGCCAAAAAATTTGCACCATGTATCTGGCAAGCGTCAAGGCTGAAAATATCATGGTTTACCAAACAAGGTTAAGACATCAAAAAAGGGGCTAAGCCCCTAAAGGAAGGCCAAAAAATTACCGTGGGTCAAAATATATATTGTCAAGGACAAAAAAGGTAAAGACATCAAAAAATAGGGCTAAGCACCTAAAGGGTGGCCAAAAAATTAGCGGTGGGCCCAAAATTGACCCAGGAAGACCAAAGGGTTTGGTCGAAGAAACATTAGCGTTGGGACACGTACAACGTTGCTGAACGGCCAACCGTTTGGCGCAACCCCTTCTTCGAAAGGGTTGCAAAAATTAGGGTTGCCGAAAAAATTTTAGGGTTGCCAAAATTAGGGTTGCCTAAAAATTAGGGTGGGCCAAAATTGACCCATGGAAGACCAAAGGGTTGGCCGAAAAAGGTCTATTCCAAAAAAGGTCTAGGCCTAAAAGTCCTAGCCCAAAAAAGTCAAGGCCCAAAAAGGTCAAGGGCAGGTAAAAAATTTGGGCTCAAAAAAGGTCAAGGCCAAAAAGGTCAAAAAGGTCGCGGTCAAGGGCGGTCAAGGGCGTCGTGTGGAATCCATCTCCTACTACTTTGGTAGATTTCCTTTTAACGTATCGTGGCTAGGAGGTACAACTCTTGGTTTTAACATCATAAGGTAATGGTTCAAACCAACCTGGACTAATGTTTATGTACAATTTGTAATGCGAGAATGCATTATTTTCATTTCCATATATATAATAATATATATATATATATATATATATATATAGAGATAAATATTTTTATTATATAATATATATATATATATATATATATATATATATATATATATATATATATATATATATATATTATATATATATATATAATATATATATTTATATATATATATATATATATTATAATATATATATATATATATATAATATAGTATATTAATATATATATATATAATATATACATATATATATAATAATATATATAATATAATTATATATATATATATACTTATTATTATAATATTATATATTTATATATATATATATATATAATATATATATAATATATATATAATATATATATATATATATATATATATATATATTATATATATATATATATATATATATATATATATATATATATATAAGTAGTAAGGGGGCGCTTCCGGCAGATGCATGATTTGTAGCTAAATCTGGCAACCTGCTGATACATATATATCATTTTAGCTACTTTTAGCGACTTTCTATTACTCAGCTACTTTCCTGAAACTTTTTTTTAGCATTTTTGTTGTAACTTCGTTAGTTTAATTGCTAAATCGTGCAACCTTTTTTTAAATTTTTATGGTTTTTAGCACTTTTTTTTCCTTTTTCGATACATATATCATTTTTAGAACTTTTTAGCCACTTTCTCTTACTCAGCTACCTTCTTTAGCTTTTTTTATTATTTTTCCTTTAATTTCGTAAGTTTATTGCTAAATCTAGCAACCTATCTGTACTTTTTTTATGATTTTGGCACTTTTTTAGTCTTTTTGATACATTTTTAGGACTTTCCAGCACCTTAGCTACGTTACTGGCTACTTTCCATTACTCACGTACTTTAATGATTTACATTTTAGCGCCTTAGCTACAATTCTGGATACTTTCCATAGCCCACGTAGTTTTCTGAGTTACTTTTGAGTTAATTTCCATATTTGTGGGCGTTTTGCTTATGACGCAACACTTTGTCAACCAACTTCGTTCATTTGACTGTAAGTTCGACCAATCGTTTGGGTTCAGTCCCGAAACTCGTCAGTCGCCCGCCACACGCCACCCGCCGCGTTGTTTATATATATATATATATATATATATTATATTAAGTAATAATATAATATATATATAATATATATACTATAATATAAATAATTATACATATATATATTATTATAATAAGTATATAATTATATATATATTATATATAAATATATATAATATTATATATATATATATATCAATGTAATATAGATATATATATATATATATATATATATTATATAATGCACTTACAACGCATAGCGTCTTCCAAGCCTCAGGAAGGCTATGATTCGCGCTTCGAATACTCAAAACCCTATAACACAATATATCGCGCACCCCCATCATGATCAGGCAACTTTGGAAATTTAACTCATATGACATCACCACTGTCTATCGCTACTTACGTTCATTTAACGTATTAATTTTACATATTTATAGCTATAGCTAAAGGCATGAAATGGCGCTGGCCATTGCATTAACTCTTATTACAAGAGCTCTGACCATTGACCATTAGGGGTACTTGGAGATTAAAAAGTAACAGAAGTTAATATTTCTATATCATTCGTGGTCAATTTTGGTCGACCTTTAATCTATCGGAAACATAAATTTTTTCTATGTTCGTAAAATATAATAAATATATATATATATAAATTAAATATATATATAATATATTATATATAATATATATATATATATATATATAATATATATATATATATATATAGTATATATAAAATATATTATATACTATATATAATATATATTTAATAATATATATATTATATATATATATATTATATTAATTTTTATGGCGGCGTATATAGCAACCTTTGAAAAATGCCAACATTACATCAATTGCCAATACTTTAAACAAAATTATTCTTACATATATATATAAAATATATATATATTATAATAATATATAGAAATATTATTATATAGCATTATATATATATATAATATAAAATATATATAAGTACTATATTATATTATATATATAATATAATATATATATTATATATATATATAATAATATATATATATATATATATATATATATGAAACTAGCTCTAAGAACAAATGTGAAGCAAATGGAATAATTGAGTTGTATGAATGAGATAGAACTCCGAAAAATTATATTAAAAAGTATTTATTTGCGAATGTTTTAAAAAACAATTGAATATATTATCTTATTATATATATAATATATAAGTTATATAACGTTTATATATTATAATATAATATTAATATATATATATATATATATATATATTATATATATATATATATATATACTAATAAAATATATATAAATATATAAATATATATATATAATATATAATATATATAATAATAATATATATTTATATAATAATATATATATATATACTAATAATATACTATATATATATATATAATATATATATATATATATATATATATAATATATATATATATATAATATATATATATATATATATATATATATATATATATATATATATATATATTATATATATATATATATATATATATATATTTTAGTACTATATATATATACATAATACAATTGTATATTTATAATATATCCATATAATATAATATATATATATATATATAATATTAATATATATATATATATATATATACTATATATATATCTTGTCAATTCATAAATACTGTTTATTATATTTTAACTCTGCTGACAATCTTAAATTTTCCTCCCTGTCTAAAGTAAAAAAAAATAGAACATATCTTCAGTCTCCCTTCTTTAAAATCATAATTCTGGATGATTTTAATGATCACCACTTTCGCTTGATTCCCTTTATTTTTAAATATATGGCTGATGAACTTGACTACAAAGTCACTATTTATTACAACCTTTAGCAGTCACTTTCAGCTTCTGATCATTTTTTAGATGAGCTCAACAAATATTAATTCCTATTAACTCCCAACCTTTCTATTATCCAT
>JABUQX010103156.1:0-32500 GCA_015478945.1 Trachelipus rathkii | reverse complement strand
AAGAAGAAAATATAGGAACTAAACCTAAGATACAGGAACCCACACAGAAGGAATGGGACTTCCTCCATTAATAGTTCTACCCCCTGTCTAACGATTGCATGCAATGTCATTCAACAAATCAGAAAACAGCATGGGATTGGTATCAACCGGGAAAGGTAGAAATTAAAGAAAAAATACCTAAAGTGTTCCAAAAGACAAATGTTTTGGACAATACTTTTAATATACATTTAAAGACAGCGGGACCTCCACCCCCTTCAAATAAAAAAAAGTCCTACCCTTCCTGGAATGGTCAAACCGAAATCTTTAATAATAGAAGTGAGTTTAATGAAACTTGGGGTCAAAGTAGACTTAATGAAACATTATATGGAAGTCAACCACAAAATCCATTGGGACCATCCCAAAATATTTTAAATAATCCCTTAAGCATGCAGCCACCTTCAACAAGCTGGCAACAACCCAATCCAACAACGCAACCAGGGTATAATCCATATCCATATGGACCCCTTTATGGAGGGTATTACCCGAATACCTTGTTCACACCTACTTTTCCACCCATACCAAAAGAACTAAAGCTGTATGGAAGAGACACCAAGACACAAGTCTGGGTAGGTATTAAATTTGAAGATTACCTATCTACGTTACATGAGAAAATAAGCACGTTAGGCCTAATAACTGAACAACAGAAAATAGCTTTTGCTAAAACTACAATATCTTCTGATTTTACATCAGAAGCCAGACAATATCTTTTGAAAGATAGCAGCTTTTCTAGGTGCAAGAACTTAGAAGATTTTCTAATCCAATTAAAGATTTTCCTTAAACCAGAAAATGCTGAGACAATCTTCTGTCTATTGAAGCAATTCATGAAATTTAGAAGAAAACCACATATAACCCTCACTGAATTCATGTTGGACTTGAAGAATCTCTTGTGGGAATACGAAAGAAATTTCATCGATATCGATACTTCCTTTGGATTTACCTCCCAACAAATAAATATTTTAATCATGACTAAGATATTAGAAAGTATGGAAGAACTTAGAGATCATAAAAGATTAAGAGATAAAGTATTGAAAATTTTTAATCCTGACTTAAGTTTAGTAGAAATTTTGGAGAAACTTAGTCAAATAGAAGAAGGAGTCCTATTCCAAACTAACATGAGAGTAGAACAAGCTGGAAGACATACAGCCAGAGTATTCTATACAAGAAACAACAACAATAATAACAATGAGATTAGAAAAGAAAAGACTATTTATAACCCTTCCATAAAGAACAAAAACATGGAATGGAGAAACAAAGGGAATACTTCTAAATTTTCAGGAAAAAGGACAAGCCCTTCTACAAATATAAGACCTAATAAGGGAATAGTTAAGAAACTTTCCAAAACAGAGATGAAGTCAATGGACTATTGTCTAAAATGTGAAGCCCTAGGGCACCATTCTAAAAACTGTGGATGGAACACAGCATATTGCCGAGTATGTTGGAAATTCCACTCCAGGGGTTCGGACGAATCTTTAATTATAGAATGCCGCTGCGTGGCAGCGGAAGTTTCCTCCTCCTTGTGTTCCCTAAAGAGAACGAAAAATAAATGATAAATATACCATACAAATAACCCCACAGGCTGATTTCGATAAAGGGGTTAAAGCTCGAAAGGTAGAAATAAAAAATGACTCAAATACAAGAAACCCTTACCCAAAGAATGAGCATAGCTATCAGGGTAAGAGTTCAAAGAAAACAACAAGAGTTCATTTAATTACCAACCATCAAGCTGATCCAGAACATGAAGAAACATCTGGAACCGAAGATGATGAAGAGAGAATGAACAGTTCCGTTGACTATTCATTGAGACGGAAAATTTTTAGGAAGCGGCAAAGATTTAAATGAAGAAAGGGAAAATAAAATAGTAAGTAAAAAAAATATTTCAAGTTTAAAGAAGAAAGATATCATAGTGGTATCAAGTTTCTTTGGTGTAGGAATCAGACCCCCAAAAATGGGATGTCATTATTTTTTGTCAATATTTTTGATTCCAGCGAAAGGTTCAGAACGATAAGTTAAATGATTCACAGTCTCTAGATTTAGAAGTACGGAGAAACCTGTTTGATTCACTGGTAGAAATTTAAAAGAAAATATAAGAAAAGAGAGAGTAATGATCTCCACTACCGCTTTAAAGCTCGGCTAGTATTACTAGTCGCTCCAAGGGTAATATGGTAACACAGATGATTCATCCTGTAGGAGAAGTTGATCTACTTTTGAGACTACAACAACAGTATTACCCAGTTACCTTTTTAGTGTGTAAAGCTGAAAGCACTGGAGCCTGGAATGGAATTTTATTAGGTACCAGTCTTTTGGCTAACCTACCCATAACAATAGATCTTTCTTCATCACATTTAAATCTTAAAGAAGTGGATAATGAAATAAAAGTCAAAATCTTTGCCAAGCAAGGAAGCTACTTCCTCATGAATCAAGAGAAAGAGACAACTACGAAAGATAAAATAATTTATATAGAAAAGATTTTAAAAATAGTTCTAGTGTGAATAATAAGTTTAAAATAAATAATTACAGTAATAGCTGTAAAGCAGTAATTAATAAAGGCTCAATTGAAAAGCCTACAAAGAAAATAATTAATAAAGGCTCAATTGAAAAGCCTACAAAGACAGAAATTAATAAAGGCTCATTGAAAAGCCCACAAAGATAGAAATAAATAAAGATAATATTGTTCTTCCAGAAATTAATAACGGCTCACTGAAAAAGCCTACAAAGATAGAAATAAATAAAAATAATATTGTTCTTCAAAAGGATAAAGAAAATTCACAAAGAAGGACCCTTAATAGCAGATGAAGAAATAAAAGTACATTTGTTATTAATAGAAGAAACAATGGCACCTGCTCACTCTTATGGTTATCTGAAAGTCAGACCTGAGAATAAAGGAGAATTGAAACTTTAAAAGATTTGTTTAATAACACCGTAGGGCCATTATATTTTGCAAATACTGTAGGCCCAGTAAGAAATAATGAAGTAATCTTAAGTTATATATTAACTTAAGTGACAAACCTTTTTATTTAAAAAGAAACAAATATATAGGAAAATGTCATCCTATTTTAAAAATTAATGAAAAAGAATATTTTAATAAAACTGATACTGCCACAGAAAATAAGCAAATAGGATCTACTTGTACAGTAACCTGCTCAAAGAATCTGTCAGACAAACAGTTGAAAAATGCATACAGAGAGATTATAACAGAAAATTTAAGCAAAGAAGATGCAGATGTATCTATTTTACAGAAACCTGACTCTAGAATAACTATTGGACTTATTTAATCGGAATACAAAGACGTTTATTGCTTTAGACGAGACTCAAGTTCCTATTTGTTCCCATACAGAAGTTGAAATAGAACTTACCCCCAAGACTCCGAGATTATTTTTAGAAACGTATTGTCTCCCACACCGGCTACTGAAAGACATAGAATAATTTTTACAGATGAAGCATTGGAAAAGAAAGGATATATTAAAGCTTGTACTCACCACATAGCTCACCGCTATTGGTGGTGGCCAAGAAGGAATTCAAATAAACCTCGTGTTGCATTGACTATATGTAGCTCGTAAATTCTTTTCAGTGTGCAGAATGATTATACCCATTACCCTCCATATGGACGAAATATTCTTCATCTCTTTGGTACGCGCAGTACAATTTTTTACTATGCATGATGTTAGAGCACGAAATGCCTTGATCACCACTCTTCGAGAGAGTGTCGAGGATGGAAAACCACAGAAATATAAATGGGGCATTTCGTACAAGAAAGAAGATTATTACTGGATCCCAAACCCAGATTGTATATTTTGACATAGTGGAATGCCACTGGGGGGAGTACCTAATGGCAACGGACAATGCAGGTCGCGTACAGAACCAGATTTATTAGCACCATATACGCTCAAGTATATTAGCGATGTCCTGAGATCATGGGTAAAAACAAAAAAAAGAACATTTTGTGGAAAAACTTAAAGAACAGTCTTTTACTGGCAGTTTAGAGAAAACAAGTTGAGAGTCAGATTGACAAAATGTCACTTTCTACAAACCTCAATAACGATAGTCACGATATTAAAATAGGAAAAAGAAATCCTCGACAAAAAATATTGAATCGATGAAGAGTTTCGTCCCTCCAACGAGTGTAAAGGAAACACAGAGAGTCTTTATTAGGAGTTTTTTCTCGACTTTCCTTTTTAATTAAGTGTGATTTGCGACTATGCGAGAAGACCACAATTAGATATATAAATTTAGTAAAGAAGGAATAATAGATGTTTGAATGGAAAGGAGGAGCAACAAAAAGCATTTGAGCTCTTAAAAGAGAAATTAGTTGTTCAACCTCAGTTAACTTTTACCTAGATTATTTCCAGCCATTCCCTTTGATAGGTACAGATGCCTGCGGGACTATGGAAATTGGAGGAGATTCTTTTATCAAACTGTCAGATGATGGCAAAGAAAAGCCATTATCTTTCGTTTCAAGAGTGTTAGGAGGAAGTGAATTAAACTACGATACCATAGAAAAGGAATGTTTAGCTGTTGTCTTTTCTCTTCAGAAATTTAAAAATACTGTGTTTGGCTATGACATCACTATATTAACTGATAACCAACCACTTTGCTTTTTCTTTCGGAATAAGCAACAAACGGGTAGGCTGGCCCGTTGGAATTTATTTGTCAATAGCTTCTCACCAACTATAAAATATAAGCCAGGAAAAACCAACATACCGCCTGACTATTTGAGTAGACATCCAGCGAAAGCTCCAAACGTTTATTTCTTTAAAGGAGAAAAGAAACCGATGCTACCCAGAAAAGATTTTATTCTAACAAAGGAAACTTTCCATAGGGAACAAGAAAATTGCCCTAGATTAAAAGAATTGGTAAAGTGGGCTAAAGAAAACCCCAATACTTATCCATACATATTCCATAAGGAAGTGTTGTACTATGCAACCCGAAAGGAACCTTATGTAATACAGGTACCAGATAGCATGATCTACTCGGTAATAGATCATTGCCATTCTTCACTTGGAAGTTGGCATGGAGGACAGCAAAGGACTGAAAAACGAGTAAGAGAAAGATACGTGTTTTCACATCTTAGTAATTTAGTAAAAGATTACTGCTCACAGTGCGTATCCTGTGCTAAATTTAAAGGTCCTAGGCCTCCAAAAGCAGAAATCAACAGATGGCCCCTTCCTTATACTCCATTTTCCAGAGTACACGTTATTGCGAGTTAGTCGCCTGTAAATCAAGAACAAGCCAAGAATTTGCTCAAGCTTTACAAGAAGGGTAATATGCAGACATTCGAGCCCAGAAATTTGAGCCTGGGACAATGCCCCAGAGTTCACCTCAGCTGCCTTCAAAGAACTATGTAAAGCTTGGAGGATAAAAAACCCTGCTTATGGAAAATATAAAGAGGTGAGCTATAAATTCGAAACAATGAATGCGGATATTAGGAAAATAACCTCTTGAGAAGGTTATAAATATTTGTTTACACTCATCGATCGATACAGTAATTACGTATGGGTGGCTCAAATAGCAATAAATACATAATATAATCGATCAATTGGATCATCTCCACACTTTGTCCTGCATGGATACATAAAGAGACTTCCCTACGAGATGCCTGACTATGTCTCTTCATTTACAAATAAATCTGAAGATAGGAAATTCATCTCAGATGAAGTAGATGTCGTAGTGGAAAGAATGGAAGCAATAAGAGATTTAGCAAGAGAAAATATAGAAAAAGAAACAATTAAAGCTATGGAACAACAACACAAACATGCCACATAAAGAAAGTTAAAAGTGGGTGATTACGTTTTTGTAAATGCTATAAAGAAGCCAGAGCAAAGTTCCAAATTAAACAAAAAGATGTTTGAGGACCTCTTATTCGTAAATCAAATATAAAGAGTCCGAGAATAAACTTAAATGCCTTTCATGTTTAAATTCAACAAAGATATTTCCGGTTCACCGAGATAATGTCAAAATATTTCCAGTGGAGAAGATCACATAATCGCATTTTTATATATATATAATGATGAGATTTGGAATCCTGATGCTATTCAAGAAACATTAGATTCCCCTAAAGATACAACAGAAAGAACAACAAGAGTTGGAAACCTGAAGAAAGCAGACCACACAAGAAGATGATCAAGAGATCTCCAACCACTTCTTCCTGTGGATTCCCCCTAATTTTTATGACGACAAAACATTCTACCAAGTCAGATGTCATACACAGAAGAAACAGCAGAATCCGATGGAAACACAAACTACTTGTAAACAAGTGAATCACAAACCCTTGATTACCGTCAAAGGAAGTGAATGGTTGCAATTCTATCTCCCAAGAGAAATAGAACTCAAGTAGAGGGTATAGGCCAGTTCTCTGTCACCAATCGACAAGAGGAGCTTTATATTTTCAGAACAGTTCTGAGGCACGAGGAACAGCCTGTCATTGCAGAAGTAAAAGAGGAGACTTTGGTAACGCCACTTGCAGAAGAAACTGTAGGGGAAAGTGTGCCAAGTTCCGCTGAAGCACTTCCCAATGATGATGTGGTAATACCTCCAGCATCATTTATGGATATATCAACGTCTGAAGGAACAAGAGATAGTAGGAAAGAAGATCCGTCGTATAGACCTCACCAGCAATTCAGAGGTCCGAGGGATGTGGAACCAAGAGTTACAAGAAGTCAGACAAGACAAAGAGAGCATGAATCTCTTTCATCTCTACCACCAAGAACTGAAGAAATAACAAAGGAGTTGCCTGAAACAGAGTTACAGCGACCTTCAGTTGTTCTGCCGTTGGAGATGACTAGAAGAGGAAATAGGCTCTACTACTTACCTCCTAAGAGATAAATCTCTTCAACTTGTAAAAATTTTTTGTAAATAAATATCTTTAATTTTATTTTATTTGTTTTTATAACCTTTAGGTTTAAGTTTTTTTATATTACAATATGTTACACTACATAAACACTTTACACTTTTTATACTTATAATCTTTTAGCATAAGTATCCATATTTTTATTATTAGTATGTTCGTTTACAATTCGGAATTTTTTTTTTTTGCCCCCAGGGGTCAGTTTTTCTTTTTGAAACTAAAAAATCATAAAAAAATCGAAAAATTTTGAAACCTTATTTTACGTATTATAATTTTTTTTTATTAAAATTTTTATTTTAAAAAAGAAAACAAAATAAAAATCTAAAAATATTTTCGTTTTAAAATTAGAATAATAAAAATATCAAGAATTAGCCTCATGCTATATAATCAAGAATTTTTTAATTAATATTAAGAATCTTTTCAATTTTTATTTTAATTTTAATTATAATCAGAATTTGTTAAAATAATTTTTAAGTGAAAACTTACTTATTTTTATTTTAATTATCAGAAACCTATCGAACTTGATTTCATTATTTTTATTTTAATTATCAGAAACCTATCGAACTTGATTTCATTTTATAAATTTATTTTTATTTTTAATTATCAGAAACCTATCAAACTTAATTCAATTTTAAAATTTTAAATTAATAGAATTTTAGTATAATTAACGGTAACTTAAAGAATTTAATACATTTAATTAATTATTTTAATTATTTTTAATAAAACGGTGACCTAACATTTTAAATAAAAGTAATAATCATTTCAGGCTGAAATGAAAATGTTACATCAAGCGCTTGCGTTACTTCTCATACCAGCAGTCTTATCAATCTCCACTAACGTAAATGAAGAAACGAGAATACTGCCACTAGGATAGAGTCGATATTGTATCACATCCGGTTTAAGTAAATTTTCTATTCGAAAGATATCCTCATCTTAACTTGTTTTCTTTAGACTGCCAGCAGGAAATTAAAAACTACTATTTATAAGATTCGCGAGTAAAATGAGTTGAACTTTAAAAAAATATAAAATGTTTATATGTTCTTTAAAATAATTTGATTAATTTTTTTAAAAACAAAAGCACATAAATGGGAATTTCAACTCATTAGTATATAGACTAAATGTAAATATCTCTCTTAAGATCCCTAGACCGAGCTTAAATAGGACTTACCATGGATTTCCTCCCAAACAAAATACAAAAGAGCTGCTTTCGAATTGGGAGGAGATATACTTAACATTTTATTTGGTACCGCAACGGACAAACAAATTAAATTTTTAAGAAAAAAGATAAATATTTTAGGAACATTTACAAGTACCTCAAATTTACTAAACAATGAACTGAAAGAACAACTAAAGTCAAATACCCGAACATTAACAGAATTCCAAAATGACTTACAAAAATTAATCGAATTTCAAAACCGATCACTTGCAACCCATAACATACTTAATCAGCTATGAAGTATAAAATCATTACTTACATTAGTTGAACATTCCATTACAGCATTACAATGGAACATGAAAATCTGTTCCATTTGGAGATCAATAGCAAAAAAACAAGATAACTATGATCAACTTTATTCACCCATCTTTTTTACCATTATATACTAGATATGGCACACAGAATGCCAACAAACTACATCCTATCAATACAGTTAGTGCCGAATCAACAATATCATTCATTTTTGACATATTCATGGACTTATTAAATCAACCACTAACCCATACGAATTAAACTCTTAACCTTAATGTCCGACTTCATTGTCTAAATGAAATACAATTGTCCTCTGAAATTAGTCATTATAAGCATTTCGCTTCAAAAACATTGACATTCCCTTAACGAATCGTCCGTCCGAATAATTTATAATATACCGAACAAATATATCTCTCTCTCGTTAATATGGACAAAGAAATATACATATTTGCGGAATTCAGCTCACGATTAATTGTCTCAACATAGGGAAAACAGCGGTTTGCCCTCAGTCAGATCCATTTACATCCATTGATGACAAAGCATGCTTGCTATCGCTTTTACTATAATTCAACTACTAATTTTTCCGTACATGTCCTATAACTATTTTCAAATCTAAGGAACCTTTCACAGTAACTGGGACATTTCACCATTATATCTTTTGCAGAAAAAATTTGAGCTTCCATATCCTGCGAAAGGACCTAACTCCAGTACAACATCATTATAAATAATTTTATTTTTTAATTCCCCATGTTGTACTTTTTACCGTCTCCTCATTATCAAGTTTTTGCACATATTCTTTACCAGATTAAATGTTAACTTCAAAATTAATTTCTCATCTTGATTAAAGTTTTAGTGGTTAATTTTTTAAAGGCTTCATGTTGCTTAGCCAAATATTGCTTGTATCAGTCGTTGTTCCCAAGTAATTTCAAGTAATAGAAAGAAAGTTTCACAGTGGAATTGAAATAGTACTCACAGTATATAATAATACCATTAAAACCCTATTAACTCCTTTTCTATTCTTCAAGATTAAAGAAATTAGAATTCCATTATTACTCGAGTGGCAGGAACAACGATGTCATTTTATTCATTTTTAGTCATTAGTGATATGCTATCTTGACTTGGTCTCTTATAGTGGAAAAGCATTGTGAGGAAAAATGTTTATGATAAAGAGAATTAAAGTACGGAAATCCCAAGAAATTTCAATTGAGCATGATAGCACGCATACCCAGTTAATCCCTTTCAATATGAGTTAACAAGTCAAAATCCCAAGATATCAAACTAGAAGTGGAAACCACTTAATACCACCTCCCATAAAATTTAGGCAATCCATATTACACAAACCTCCTATGCCACCACCTATTACAT
This sequence comes from Trachelipus rathkii, assembly GCA_015478945.1. Lineage (NCBI taxonomy): Eukaryota > Metazoa > Arthropoda > Malacostraca > Isopoda > Trachelipodidae > Trachelipus > Trachelipus rathkii. Next base: position 22,787 of record JABUQX010103156.1, on the reverse strand, counting down.
AAAGACCATCTACTTCACAAGAAGTTGAACTGCATGCTAACATGAACTAAAATCCCTTATAAATTGTAAGTTGAATTGTATGCTTATAGTGCTAATAGAATTAAAATCCCTTATGAATTTTAATTTTTTGAAGGCAGAGTCTTTATCGTAAATTTATATATTTCCTCAATAAAAATCAACAAACTAGGTTTATTGATTAATAAAAAGCATACAATCCAAACAAATTCCGCTTATCTATACGCAATCCCACATGACTCACTAACTTTAACCAATCTTGCATCATCCTGTTTACTAAAATCTCTTTTTAACTATCTACATTGACACTTTCTTAAGCTTTATTGCCCATAAAATGAAACTAAAATATTGCTTATGGCCTTCGATAATCTATAATTTTAAATCCGGATTAAAATCCAGATTCCTAATCCAAAAAATCCCTTTGGGAATAATAGTAATTTGGATTTAATCCGCCCTGAATTTACGAATCCGCCTTCGAATATTACTTTAGAAAAGAGGTAGGAAAAGAGAAATGGTGGAGAAAAGAAGAGGAGGCAGTTAGAGAGAAAGAGAGTAGCAGTTGGGGTAGTAGGGGAACCATTAGAGGAGCGAGATTTTAAAAGGCTTGCGCCACAGAAACCTTATTAGTTTGGAGTGAGCAATTGCTAGAGAAACAGCTAATGAACTAGATCTAAGAACAAATGTGAAGCAAATGAAGTAATTGAGTTGTATGGATGAGATAGAACTCCGAAAATTATATAAAAAGCATTATTTGCGAGTGTTTAAAAAACAAATTGATATATTAATCTTAATATATATATATATAGTATATGCATATAATATGATAATCTATTATATCCTATATAATTAAATATATTGCTAATATATGATAATAATAATATAGGTTATTAATGCTTCAAATTGATAATTAGTTAGTACTATATATATATATATAATTATATAGTAGTCACTATGCTTACCTATAGTGATAAGTGTTAGATATATATATATTATATATATAGATAATATATAATCTACCTAGAGGAAGTTATCCTATCTATACTTACTCCTTTGAATTCAATAGTAATATGGCTATTATATATATTATATTAATATAGTTTTCTTCTCTCTTTTTAAATATATCTTAAAAATTAAGAATAACATGTAGAGTTTTATATTCTAAAAGGTTAGACAAAGTGAAAGATTCTCACTCTACAATTTCCACCTTATTGTTTGACGAAGGTAAAATTTTTGTTATATTTTTCTTATGCTCTACCTCGAAATAATAAATTATAATCAATACTACAAGTATTAATAATAGATATATAACTCAATATACATGTTATGGATAATAAAATAATAATTAATAATAATAAATAATAGTAATAATAAATAATAGATAAATAATAATAATAAGTCAATCATAATAATAATAATAATAATTATATATAGTGTACCATCAATATAATAATAATAATAATAATAATAATAATAATAATAATAATAATTAATAATAATAATGAATAATAATAATAATAATAATTAAATAAGAATGTAGTTGTGAAAATATTATGTATTTATTGCTATGATTATAATTTTTTACTTTATTTAAAAAACAAGAATCGTTTAGAGAAATGATGAAGTTGGTCCAAATTTAATTATTTTATATTTGCCAATAGATAAATGTTATTGAATAAATAAATGAATAAGTTCATTTTTATAGACATGATTTATTATTAATATGTTGTTATATTAAAATTAATGAATGAAACATTTGATTATATTATAATTAAATGTTTAAAATATAATGGAATTTATAATTATAATTTTTTTATTATAAATTCAACTTTTTAAGCGCAAAAATTTCAAAAGATAAAATTTAATATGTTTGCTGTATTAATGTGATTAAATATTAACATATATATATATATATATATAATTTCCTCCTAAAGTACTCACTATATATTTGATAAATAAGGGCATATATGATACCCTATAGTGATATACTATAATATATATATATATATATATATAATATATATAGGTATATATATATATATATGTATAATTTGTTGAAAATGAATAATCAGTGTTATAAAGTCATTTTGAATAGGTTATATTTATTACAATTTCACCTTATAATATTAGAAAGGGTTCATTTTCTATCCTCTCTACTGCTTAATTTGTTTATCCTATTTTTAGTATATAGGTTTTATCAGTATGACTTTTATGGTGTGTCACCATTATATAATGGGCTCTTGATAAATAAAAAAATTGTTTCTATCAAGAGTTATAGATGTGTGATATATATCTATGAGCAGATATAACATGGCGGATATAACCAGAGGTAACTCGATTATCTCTCTCCTCCCGATTGTGATATTGGATGACTGATAAGCTCTACTATAGTGGTAATAAAATATATACTGAGGTCTGAGTAGTATATATAGATATAATATTTACCTAGTAGATAGTATTCTATAATTACCCATCCCTCTCTCCAATACTGAGTCACTATACTCATATCAGTCGCTATCCGTTGTAAAATATACTATATTATATATATATACTAGGTATATATATAGTGATATATATTATATAAATATTATACCTATGCAGAAGTGATTTACCCCTCCTTGAATGATGAGCTATTGCTACCTATATATATATATAGTATATATATATATATATATATAAAAACGTGAGAGATCGTCGTATAGAAAGAGTGTAGATATATGATATATACGTACTACTATTTTTTAGATTTTATATTTTTAATTGGGATATGTCAGCCTATTATTCGAATTTATATTTAATTGAGAAATCTTAAATTTATAATTTATAATCCAGAATTTTGTTGAAATTGTGCTATGATATCACAAGTATGTCAACAAATATTCGTAATCCTATTGCATTTTTTCTGTAGCTTCAACTTCTCATATCTAATATATTTGCCCGAAAAACTCATTTTTGAAAACTTGATTTTAAAATTTTCTATGTAAAAGACACAACATCGTCAATGACATCAGTGGACAAGTTTGTGTTCATCATGATGAGGGAAGCAGTGTTTCTCAAAATTTTTTAAAGTATAAATAAATTTATAAATAAAGTACAAGCATATTATATAATAATTTGATAGTAATAGAGGTACTGTGCTTTTCCTATCATATTATATATATATATATATATATATATATATATATATATATATATATATATATATGTGAGGCTTAAAAGATAGAGTTATAAATTATGAGACACTATATAAAATATATATAATAAATTATACCTTATAATAATATAGTAGATATATATAATATAACCTTATTACTTAATACCTTATATATATTATACTATATTGTATATATATGAGTAATATATAGGTATGAGTCATATATATATATACTATATATTAATATACTATATAATATTATATATATTATAAATATAATATATATATTATATATATATATATATATTATACTATATATATATATATTATATATATAGTATATATATATATTATTATATATATATATATATATATATATATACTGATATATATATATATATATATATATATTGTGATGTCTATATATATAAATATTTATATATATAAATATATATATATATATATTATAATATATATTATATCTCTCCATATATATATATATTATAAAATATATATATTATATAATATAGTATGTAATATATATATTATATATATATATATATAATAATATATACTATATATTTAGCTAGAAATAATAATATAATACTAGTACTAATTTATCAATCTATAGTATAAGTGATAATATATATAAGTATATATCTATATATATATATATGGAATATAAGTTATATATTATATCACTTATACCTTCCTGTAAATTGATAAGTATTATACTAGGTAATATAGAAGCTAGTCTTATCTTTATATTTATATACATAATATACGATTTATATAATATAATATATCATAGTACATTATTATATATATTTACTAGTATATATATATATATATATATAATATATATAGTATATATATATATATATATATATAGTATATTAATATCCCGCTATTAACTATTTTTTGCATATACTATATATATATATTATATTATTAGCATATATTTATTATATATATATATTTGGTATGTTATTATAATATATATATATATATATACTATTATATATGATATATATAATACGATATATTATATATATATCATAGCTATATATATATAGTTAGAAAATGAATTCTAGGAGTATAGATTATTATTTAATATAATATAATTCTAAACATTAAAATGCAATAATATATATTAATATATATATCTCATATATAAATAGAGAAGTTATTAATACTAAATCATACTATATTTACTATATATACTATAGTAGTGAGTACATATATATATATAGTTATATATATTATAATTATTGAAATATTAATATAAGTTATAAGCAACTTTTACAACATGATTAATTTATTATTTCTAGTACTGATTTTTCAATATGGTAATTTCTCAATTCTATTCAAATAATTTAAGAGGACTTACATTCACATCTTGATCTTTTTTTTATTTTATTTGAATATACCAAGCGAAATATTCTATTAACTTATTGTGACTTCACCTCTATGTTCCGGAAATGATTGAATGCCATGGAGAAAATTATCGCATATTTTTAAGTTAGAATCAGTAATATTTTTTTTTTCTGCATCAACATTATGATTGACATAACATTTTTGGTCAATTACGTTTCATGGCTATAATGATTTGTTAGTTAACTATAAACAATTGAGAAAATTGATTCATTTTGGATTCTGAATATGAAGGTAAGAAATTTTGATTGAGATTGATTATCAGAGCGCTTTAAAAGAAAGGCCTTGGAGTTTAACTGATTTACACATTTAAAGCTATAAAATAATGTGCTTCAGGATCATAGTGACGTAAACATTTCTTTAAAGTGTTAAAATTATATGTTTTTTCCTTTCATGCATTTCTTTTAGATCGTGTTCTAAACCTTTGCTATGACCTTCAGAGATAGCATGATCTTATGATTTTAGAGGATCGGATTTACTTTGCTATAATGGAAGCTTTTGGTTGAGTACATTCTGTTTGCTTATTTTATTAATAGTTATTAGATATTCAGCAGCATTTGAATAATAATCCAGGTATTAATGTTTGACACAGTGTGTGATTGATATTTTAGTAATAATAATAAGAGAAGTTAAAAGTCTTCATTAATACATACCCGTTGAAAAAGTTTAATATTATTTTCATTATTTTATATTAGTTATTATTATATTTATTGTTTCTTATAATTTATTTACTTACAAATTATATACTATATTTTAATTGTTGATTATTATTATTTTATTATTTATTATTTATTATTGATTTTTTTATTAATTCATTATTCATTATTATTTTTATTATTCTTATTTAATATTTTTCTATTATTATTATTTGTTATTGTTTTTTGTTATTTCTTATATATTAGTACTCAATTCAAAGGAACATTAGCTTATCTTTTCTATGTATTATTTATTATTATTATTATTATTATTTTAGAATCCACTTTGGGTGTCGTTGAATTATTGTAACACCTGCTAATGTCAGAATTAGCTGATGACTAAGATGCGTAGCAAAATTCAACAATATTATTAAATTATTTAATTACCAGAGTTCGACGTTAGAAAGATTATTCCCCACATGTATACAAACGTACGAATAGTACATATGAGGAAAATGTACACACATGCACGTATATTACATATGAGGAAAATCCTCTTACTTTGAGCCAATTGGAATATCACGACATCAATTATATGTATACTTCTATATCTAAATTTACTATATATATATACTATATTAGTCATATATATACTAATATATATATATGTTACATTTTTAGATTTATATTACTAACTCAGATATTTATATTTTTAATCTATATATTTTATATATAATATTAGTAATATAATTATATTTATATTATTATATTTATATATATATATATATCTATAATATATATATATAATATATATAATAATCTATATTTCTATATATTATATGTTTATATTATAATATATATATATTATTATAAGTTATATAATATATATATATATATACTATATATTTATATATATTATATTATATATATAATTATATATATATATTATATATATATATATATATAGTTACTTATACTTTTGATATATTTATATATAATATATATATTATATTATAGTTATATTATAGTATAATATATATTTAATAAATATATACTATTATATATATATTATATATTATATATATATTATCTATAATAGTATTATATATATATATATTATATTTATAATATACATTATATATAATAGTATATTAGTATAATAGATAGTATATCTATATATATATAGTTATATATAGCTATATATATTATATATATTATATAGATATATATACCTAATAATATAATACTATATATATATATAATCGACATAATATATTATATATATATATTATATATACTATATAATTTATAATATATAGAATATAGTATATATAATATAGTATATCATATATATAAAATATTATATATATATATATATAAATATATATTATATTATATATATATATATATATATATATATATTATGTATATATATATATATATATATAGTATTTATATATAGTATATATGTATTATATATACTTAATTATTATTATTATATATTCTATTTTATTATTATATAGATATTATTATATTATATATTTCTATATTTATATATATAATATTTATTATATATTATATTATTATATCTATATATATATAATATTTATTTATATATAATATTATATATATATTAATATATATAGTTAATAGTACAATACTACAATAAAATAATATACCCCCATAATACATATATATATATAATATTATATTATTATATATATATATTATATATATATATATTAAATATATATATATATATATATATTTATTATATAGTATTATATAATATATATATATTTATATTATATGAGCTGAGATATACTCAAAGCTGATGTTAATTAATTAGAAGGGTGATTAGCTGAAAGGATATTGCCTATTAGTTTATTAAAACAAGGTGAAAATTATACACTCTATAAATGGTATTTACAATGGTCAAAATGATTATAATAAACATATAAGGTTAATTGAACTTCGGTACTGTGACTGGCCGACCTTATACGATGAGGTCTTGAGCAGCGCCCAAGGTGGTCTCCATAGTCCATAGACGTTCGCTGATAGTTACAAAATTTCAAATACTCCAATCTTATTGGTGGATTTGTACTCTTTCAACAGTTTAAAAGCTTTATACACACTTACGTGTATTCAGTGACCAACGTTCTTTATGTGCAATTTGGAAGATAGGAATTTAGTCTCTTACATGGGTATACAATGTTAGGATAACAGGCTTTATTCACTATCCTAGTAGTTATACTATAAGTGTTCAAATTATTAGATATGTTATATAAATATAATATATATATATAATATATATATAGTATTTATATTATATTATATATTATATATATATAATAATAATTATACTATTATTATTGCCCCTGGACCTTATTTGGAGGTCAATGTATCTCAGAAACCAAGCAACCTCAACATGTCTCTTCTTTAGGATGAATATGTTTAGAGAGTTCTGTAGGAGTTAGTAGGGGACATCTTAGAGGAAGGTAGGTCGATAGTTTCGCTTATTTAGGAATATTGACAGAGTAGGAGATGGCGTTGGAGTTGAAATCTGTGTCTTGTTTCAGGAGGTTGTGGAATGCGGATTTCATTAGAAAGTGTATTTGTCTTTCGTGGAATGTATTTTGTTGCTGCTGATATCTCAAGGGGAGGGATTTATGAGATGATTTAGTGGGGGGCTGTTGTGGTGTTGCTGTACAAATATGTTGAATTGTTTGAGGGTAGAGATTTTTGTTTGGAGGAGGGGAGGAAGTTGTTAAGAATGGAGACAGAATGGCTCCTTGATTCCGTTTCTTTTTTGCGATTTTTGAGATTGAAGTTTGTGGCACCTGTGCAGTGCATAAGGTACTTATATTAATATATAATATTATATATATATATATACTATATATATAATTATATATTATATATATATAATATATATATATATTTAGATATTATATATATATATTATATATATATAATTATTTTATTATTATATATTATATATATAGTATTAATTATTATATATATATATATATATATATATATTATATAATATATTATATCATTATAATATATAGATTATTTGCCCAATGTTTTGGAATCGTTCAAGTGCCTATTCCTTCCAAATTTCTCAAATATTCTATCTTAACGTTCGTTCCTCCTATACTCCTCTATTGTGATTGCCTTACGTTGTACATCTCTTCGCACCGATCATCCATCTCTTCTGGTTCTTCCTCTGGTCTTCTCCCTTACTGGTCAATCCATATCTCTCTCATCTTTCCCCTTCTTCATTTTTTTCAGTGTCTAACCAACTTAAATGGTTCTTTTAGAATTTCAAGAACAAGGTTCATCCCCAGTTCTCTCTCACCAGCTCGCTCCTCATTCTGTCTCTCACCGATATTCCTCTAATGAGTCTTTATTCTGCTTTTTTGCATCGTTTTCATTGTCCAGCATTCAGATCCATACAGCATATCGGTCTCATGTTTTATATTAATTACTTTAACCATGTTGGTATCCCTCTCTAATTTTAGACGGGTATAACATTCCACATATCTGTGAGAATCTCCAATTCTCCTTTCAACTCTCACTTTGTTTCCTTTCATTCAAATACATGCCATACTAAAATCTATTCACTTTGCTTTAAAGCTTTGTATCTTTTATGGTCATGGTTCTCGTCCCTCTTCTACAAGACCATTTTTCCCGTTTTCCCTTGTTTATTCTCGATGCCATGACTACAGTACTTATTCCAAACCATTCAAGCTTCTTGAGGTCTGAGGCTCCTGTATTATCACTGCCGCATCACTCCGCATAGCAAGTGTGCTGCTATTCTCCTTATGAATCCTTTTAAACAATGTGCAGGTAACTGCAAGAGCAATTGGTGCAGTAACATTTCTTGGTCTAAACCCGTTTTCACCTCAAGACTTCTTTCCTCCTGTTACTCTACCGTCTTTTATGGGTTTCATTGCTACTTTAATAGATGCTATCAGCCTTGTGATATGGCTACATCGGATCTAAAAACTTCCACTAGCTTTTCCTATTTATTATATGCGAGGCCTTTTCCAGTCTATGATTTCCCCATACGCTTATCATTCTACTTATTGTGTTTCTTGTTCATGCTTCATGTAAAATAGTAGGCAGTTGTACTTTTCCCTGGTTGAAACCGTTGCCCATTTTCCAATCTTGCCTCGCACCATCATCAATCTTTTTTCAGATCCTCTCGTATTTACTCACCCAAACAACAATTAGATTCAATATTTTTTACTATTCTTATATACAAATTTTTAGAGAGTAAGTTTGTTGGTATTTTCTTCTTTCCAAATCCTCTATTGTTATTATGTATATATATATATATTATATTATATATTATATATATTTATATTTCATATATATATATATATATATATATTATTATATAATATATATATTTATATGTATATATTATATGATATATATATACTATATATGTTATATATATAATATTTTTAATTTATTATATTATTATATAATAATTATTTTATATTTATATATTTATATATATAATATTTATATATATAATATAATATATTATATATATATATACTATTATATATATAATATATAATAGTATTATATATATCTATTTATTATATATATATATATATATTTAATATTTATAATACTAATAATAAATTTATTTCTATTAAATACATATTTTATATATATATAATATATTATATAATATATATATATTATATATATAATATGATATATTAATTATAGATTAATGTATATGTATATATATACTATATTTACTATATATAATTAATATAATTATAATATATAATATTATATATATATTTTATTATATATATATATATTATAATATATATATATAGTAATTATATATATATATATATATTAATTTATATATATATTATTATTAAGTATATATATATATATATAATTGATATAGTTATATTATATATTATATATATTATTTTATATTATATATATTATATTTATATATTATATATATTATATATTATATTATATATATATCTGTATATAGTAATAATATATATATATATGTAATTAATATATATATTAATTATAAATTTAAGTATATATATAATATATTATAATATTATATTAATTTATATATTATTTTAAGTTTTCATATAATAATATATTTAATTTATATATATACTAATATTTATTATATTATATTATAGTAATATTATTTTATATATAATATTATTATTATATATAATATATATATATAATATTGTATATATAGTATATATTATTATTTATATTATATATATATTATTATATTATATATAATAAATAATATATTATATAGTATATATATATCTTGAAAGTGGACCTGAAATGCTTTAAGAGTTATTTCGACAATTTTTAAAACACAATGTAATTATTATTAAAAAATTAAGCAGTAAATGACTATTCGTTATTATAACCTTTTTCGAGTCGGAATAAGCATGGGCAAATTCTTTATATGTTTGGATTGTAGAAGCTATTAGTCGGTTGTAGGGTCCAGCAGAAGATTTTTAGATGGTGATAGTTTCATGAATCATTTGATTGAGTCTAATCTGCATCTTCGAGGCAGCGGTTATATGGGGAAATTGTAAAGCAAAAGGCTTTCCGTGATTTTTCTTTTGGTGGCATCAAATATTCTATAATGTTTGTCATATTGTAGAGTTGTATTTGGGTTTGTTGTTAATCGGTGATATGTTAGGGCTGAGTTTTCGTGGTGTTTTTCGAGGTCTTTTGTGTTGTTTTTTTTGCGTGTAAAGTCTATGGTTTCCCGTAATAGTGACTATTGCAAGTGAGGGAATTTTATATAAGCAAGGAGGGTTATTGGATTTTGATTGGGTGGTTTTTGAAGAACTTTCTTGATTAAAATATTGTTAGATGGGATGAGTCGTATGTGTTTGGGTTAAAAGTTTTTTATGTGGTGTATGTTAATGTTAGGTATGGGTATGAAGCAGCTGGTTATGTTGTTTGTGTTGTTTTAATTTGTGGTATTTTTCCTTGCTTTTTTATGGTGTTGTTATATAAAGGTTGAATGCTTTTAGTTTAAAAGGTGTTTTTTTATCAATTGTGTTTCTGTATGTAGATGCAGGGAACAGATTTATAAAAGCACGAAGTATAGGCAATGTAAGGTGTACTATGTTATTGTATGTGTTAGCGGTAATCCAATGTATGTAAGAGGGATTGGAGGTGGGTTTTAAAACTGTGAAAGAGGATTTAGTAGTATGGTCTGATTATGAGAGTGTTAGAAAGTATAGTTGTGTTGTTGAGGTTTCATGAGTGAATGTATGTCGTAGTAAGGTGTTATTGTATTTGGATGTGTGTGCGTTGGTTTGCTGAGGTACGCAGCGAAATATCATCATATTAACACATGGTCAGAGAAGTTGATGGGAACGATGTAGTATGTTATAGTAACTCTATATATTGTATGAGCTGGGAGAATGGGGACCATATCAGTCCATGTTTTTTGTTTATGATGTTTAATCAAACTGAATAGTTGTGTGTGTAAGGAGTGGGATGAGGTGTTTCAGGTAGAGAAGGAGGTGAGTAATGTTATTGTCATTTATGTATTTGTTAAGAGTTCAAGATGTGGGACCGGGACAGAGGTGAAAAGTGAAACTGCATAACTTACAAATATGTGTTTTAGTGTTAAGAGATATGTGTTTTGTTTATGTAAGTAGTATCTGTATTTTTGTAAGTGGATGTAGAAGTGTTACCTAAAGCTGGTTTTACTGTTTTGAAAGCCATTGTGCTAGTTTATAAGTATTAATATTAGTGTGATATTGAGGCGTAGGTGTGTTGTTATGTGTTTTGGTTTCGTAGCATTGAGGTATGTTTGTCATATATGCTTCTAAGTTGTGTCTGTAATGAGGATGGTTTTAAGTACGGTAGCATAGGAAGATTTAAAATATGGTATTGGAAGTTGAATTGGTTTATTCTTTTGTCAGTTGTTCGTATGTAGGGACCGTCTGCGAGCCCACATGTTACTTGCGGTTACAGTGTTGAGTAATGTGTTGTCATTTGTGTAATGTAATCGAGTATATTTAAATAAACTATATTATTAGCCATTTTGCCAGTTCGAGTACAATGGCTTCCTATTGTTTTTTAATTGTTCAATTTTTGTATAAAACCTTTCTGGAAACCGGGAATAGTTCAGAATAATTGGCTTCCATTGATCTCGACATCATGGTTTTGGGGATTACCAAGTTTTAACAGGTTTGAAAATCTGTATGCACGGGCAAGGGTCTCTATTTTGAAGGAAATGACAAACAACTTAGTAAATCGTTTCATCAGATTCAATCTATTGTGGAAAGATTCAAATATCATTAATGTGCGTGATATGCAAATTGCTTGAGGCGTAGAAAACGAAATTTAATTTAATTACGTCAGAGCAATTTGGCATACTTCAGCACACACTGAATGATATTTGAATCTTTCAAATATAGATTGAATGATGAAACAGATTATTAAGTTTTGGTTTGTACATTTGCCCTCAAAATAAAGACTTGGCCGTTGATACATGGATTTCGAACCAGGATTGAAATGGAAAGAATCAACGTAATACTGATTTACTAATAAAGAATAATTGTCACCACTTGTTGCCATGGTACGGATTGCCCGGTTTCCAGAATGTTTTTAAACGCATTGAACAAATTGAAAAAATAGAAGCTTCATCTCAGGACGGATAAGTAATAATAAGTGTATTTTAAATGTATGATTACTTTACAAAATGCACACATTACTACACACTACATACGACAATTGACAAATCCCAATTTAATTCCCAAATCCATTTTAACTTTCTTATCTACCATACGTTAAAAACCAGTTCCTCAGTTAAGAAGATAAAGATATATGAAACATACTCATTCTACGGATACAAAACATAAACAAAAAACCTTTACGCCCTATATCAACATAATAGTATTACTTATAATAAGCATGGCTTTCAAACCAGTTAAACCCTTTTTAGGTACAATTTCTACATCCCACTTAAAAATACAGATGACTTCATAACAAAACAATAGTCTTTAAACACTAAGACACTACGTTTGTAAGTTTGACGTTGTGTCACTTTTGACTCCTGTCCCCGTCCACTCTTTAGAACTTAACAAATACAGTAAATGACATAAAATATTTTCACTTCCATTTCTCTAAATATCCATTTCACTTACAATTTCATTGAAGTATTTAATTTGATATAAACATCTATAAACAAAAACATGGCTGAGTATGGGTTCCACTTTTTCCCTATGTCGTAAATTATATGGATTACGTAGAACATTACAAGTCTTTACTCATCAAATTCTTTCTGGCTGAGTGTGAGTTAAGTATGTGGATGATATTTTCGCTGCCGTACCTCACGAAACCAACCGCACACACATCTAAAATACATTAACACTCGTGACTACAACAACCTATTTCCTTCTAGAATCTCATATTTAGACGCAAACTTACTAACTTCTTTCATGTTTACAGAAAACCATTCCAATCTTCCTACATCATTGGTATACCGCTCACATACAACAAAAAATAGGTCCCTTCATGCTTAACCTTGTTGCTTTTTAAAATCTGTTCCCTGTTCCACATATTAGAAACCACCCCTATAAAACACACGTTTTAAAATAAAATTCCTATAAATTATAAAAACAACACATATAAAACAAGAAAGGAAAATCCATTACACACACAAGAAAGAATTTCAACAAAAAACTTCCCATACTAATAACATTCATTAGATACTTCTTTTGTCCTCACCCATACTTTAATTAAGAAGTTCTTAAACCCCCTAATCAAAATCCAATGATCTCCTTTCATATATTGATTCCTGCAACACATTGAATAGTCACTATTACCGCGAAACATAGATTTATACACAGAAAAAACAAACAAACATTGACTCGGAAACACCACGAAACTCAAGTCCTAACATATCAACGATTAACAACAACACAAACAACCTCTACATATGACAAATAGAATATGCAAGTGCACCAAAAGAAAATACGGAAGCCTTTTGCTTTAACAATTTTCCCCAATTTATAACGCTGCCTGGATGAGTGCAGGAGTTACTCAATTCAAATGAGTCATTAAACTATCACTATTCTAAAGTCTGGCTGTGGACCTACAACGATATAGCTGTTAATCCCAAATTATAAGTAGATTTGCTCATTTGCATTATTTCGACTCGAAAAATTTTATCTTATTGGAATGTCTTTTATCTGTTTATGTTTTTATCTATTATATGTGTTTGTACAATCTGTTTTCACAATTGTTTAAGCAACTCAGGGTCCACCTTTAAATTAATAGCGATATAGCTATATTTAACATGACATATTGATATATATATATATATATATATTAATATATATTATATTTTATATTATATATTATATATTATATAATTATTATATGTATATTATAGTATATATATATATTACGTATATAGATATATATATATATATATATATATATAATTTTTATATACTATATCTTATAATTATATATATATATTAGTATTATAATATATATATATATATATTTTATATATATATATATATACTATATATATATATAATATAGATGTATTAACTATTTACCATATTTATAAACATAGATATTTCTTTTTATATAGAATATAGGTTTAAACTATATCTATAATATATTATTATATAAATATATATATATATAATAATAACGACTTCTGTCAGTATAAGAGTATATACTGTATATTAAAAAATTGTTCAATGGCACTGAAGCAGCAGCTGATCTTGGGTATATTAAATTTAAATTATTTGAAGGCAACCGTTCGCTAAACGTTTTTATTTCAAGAAGGCCTGCATTTTGATTGTGAGACGATTTATGAATTTAAAAAGTTTTTTTTTTTGGTAAAGATAAAACGATATTTTAAGTAGAGACAAGATTAGAGACATTTTGTACTAAGTACTTGGACTGGTACAATATTTTCTTAAAATTATTAACAGCAAAATACGCTATTTGTTCAAAGTCAGCCCCTATCAGTATTTTTCGTTATTAATACATAAATTTTTATGGTCTCTCTCTTTCTCTCTCTCTCTCTCTCATTCTCTTCTCTCTCTCTCTATCTCTCTTACTCTCTCTCTCTCGCTCGTCTCTTCTCTCTCTTCTCTCTCTCTCTTCTTCTCCCATTGGGAGGTGAATAAAAACGTTAACTACTCACCTGAAAGAAAGATTACAATTTGACTGGCATCCGTTTGGATTTCGTTAGGCATCCAGTAAAGGCTAATGCAAAAATGAGATTGCCATGCGTAAAATGTTTGCTGAAAAGTTTTCAAGAAAGGAGAAAGTTTTTCGATCTTTCTTATCAGAAAAGGACAATATCATCGGAGTTATAGTATAGACAAAGAAACTATTTTTTAATTAGAAAAATAAATTGGTTATGCTCATTCATATATATTAATGTGACTGGGGACTGGAAAGTGTCTACACAGTATATTTGATAAATTTTATTTACTTACAACCTTATCTTTATATACTCTAAATGAGAATGGTCTTATCATAAAATTGTCGAGAAAAAAATGCATTATATTGCCAATCTATTCTAAAAAATTTATTAACATTGATCGATAAACAAAAAAAAATTATCGCAATTATTTCATTTATGACAAATATTATTGACACTGTGTTTTTGATATGGTTATATTTCATTATAAAAGCGGACAACAAAAGTTGCTCAGGATTTCTAGATAACACTATCTTGGATAGTGAAAATTGGAAAAGATTTCGCGAAAAATTTCCCGGGCTGTTCCCCGCGTTATTTTCTCCTTTTTCGATTTTAAATAAGGAGTTTCTTACCTTTCTAAGCTCGCGACCCCCCAAAGCCAGAGTACGAATATTACTTATTTTACAGTTCACGTTATTATTCCATAAGTATAGATATATATATATATACATATACTTATTATATATATATATATATTAATATATATATATTATATTTAATATTTATATATATATATATATGTATAATAATATTATATATTATATATATATATATATATATATATATAATATATCACTATGTTCAAATATATATTCATATACATTTTATATAAATATTAATCTATATATATTAATACACCATATATCCTTAATAAATCTAATGATGGCATTAAAGTCTATTATTTTTTTTTAGAATTAACTTTTCTATATAAATACAATGTGTCCATTTGTACTTTTATCATTACAAAGTTTTTTGAACGAATAGCATTAGTACTTGATAGAAACTCCGCCCGATAATGGATTGCCGATGGATCCCAAAAGGTGAGAAACAAATGAATATAAAGTAAAAGAGAAAAAGAGTTAAGACCTCGCGAATTCACCAAATTCACTCCAATATTATACCTTAACAGATATTCCGATGAATATTATGAAAAATTGCTTTTAAACTTCTACGCTCTATGAGGGAATCATACCCACACAAATTACACAAGCCAAAAGATTTAGTTATTTATGCTTAAATTACACTTAAGTATAAAAAAATTTACATTGGAATTGTAAAATTATGTTATAATAATTTACTTTTAAAATGAATTATATTAACCCGTCCCGATCCAATGAAAACATACACAAAACCCATTTTACTTTGGTAAAACGTGTTTTTTTAATATTTTTTAGAGTGATGGTACTTCAAATATTTATTTTTGTTCTAGAATCCATTAAAAAGTCGAAATGTATTAATAATGAAGGTAATCAGATTACTATTAATAAGAAATTTACATTTTTTCTAAGTAGTATTGAGTCTTTTGTCTCTGTAAAAAATGGATTAAATAAAGAAACGAAAAATACTATAAAAAGAGATGCTTAAATGATTTAATATAAACCGTTGATTAATGCACTTCTTTGCATAAAATAAAAATGAATCCACACTAATAATCCCGCATATGAAATTAAATTACGATACCTTTGTTTATGCCGATTCCAGAGACTTCTTAATAATGTAACGAGCTTTTCTCATTTTCTTTCCAATCCGTTCTTTGAATCTCTTCCCTTATTGTTTTCTGAAAAGTTTATTGATGATCTGGTCAGAACAGAAATCAATTCCCCTAACTTCTGGTAGATGGTTGAAACTGATAGGTTGTTTTCAGTCTACTCGGGATCGCGACTCGTTAATTGTAATCACAATTTGTAGGATGAACTTTTATGATTTAGCGGCCTTTCCCAGCTCGACGTGCATAACAATAATATCAATTGTAGCTTCGAGAGTATCAAAATGCAAAAGTAAGCTGTTTGTTGCCAACTTAGCCGTCGAATGCAAACAGGTGATGCGTGATAGTCAAATGGGCAATGAGAATAAACAGAGGAAACGGACAAAAACTATTGGTCATATGGTGTTTGTATGAATAAGAGCCGAAGATTGAGACTACTTAAATGCTACCATCTAAGAGAGGATACTTATCATCGAACTATAATGTGCAAAGTGAATAGATTAAAGTATAACTAGAAAGAGACATATAGTATTTAGATGATTTCTAGGAAAGACATTTGATGATGACGAGATGAGAATGATTGATATGGGCAGAATTGGAGCATTCTCACAGAATGTTTTGGAATGTAAAAATTTTTTTTGAAAATCAATTTATACGGAAAATTGCTAACAAATTAGAGAATAGGGAACGATACCAATCAGTGAAGTTTTTAACATTAGTTATTATTCTAATATATAATAACAATTTGGAGACTACTAATTGCATGCTATGTGGATACTAGAATATTGATGCTCAAGTGGAAACAATGAATTACTCGATATACAATAAATTCAGAATGAGAAGCTATAAATATGCGAAATAAGTACTGTGTACTAAATTAAGAATCATTTAAGAGGTGCGAGTATTCGGTGTTGAGAGACAGTAAATAGCCATGGTGAGCTAGCTTTATTAGTGTGCAGTAGCTAAGTATATCTGTCGAGGTGCGAACGCTGATTTCTTTGATATGACGTAAGAAAGAACAGTATAAGATGTGTGTAGACAATCTGAAAATAAATATGCCAAAGGAGAAGCGTGTGAAGATATGGAGAGAGAATGGAATTGGTATAGAGATAATAACCAGAAGAAGTGTGAGGAGGACCACGAGATCCCAGGAAGAGAATGTAGATGGATTCGGTGGCGGAGGATGTACAAAATCGTAGATTGAGAACTCAAAGGAATTATTAAGAAGTCGAATATGTTAGCAAGGCAGGCAACGAATCGTTGTGTAATCACGATAGAATATAATAAATAAAGAAGCAATTCTGGGAGCGGAACTTAGTACACTTGAACTTGCTTTAATACCCAACTAATCATGACGTATGGGATCGCGACACTACTTAACAATTACCTTACGGCTATATATATATATAGTCATACTCATATAATATTATTATATATATATATATACGGATTATTACTATATATAGTAATACTATATATATATATATATATAGGTCATAATATATAAATCACTATTATGATGATATATCACTAAGATATATATGTCACGTGTATATATAGCCTTAAACGTATATTCATATTGAAGTTTTTTGGCTCATTTACTCATTAACTGAAGAATATTTGCTTATGTACTACGAAATTATATATACGTTTTTTAATCATTAAAATTTATTATATTTAGCTATATATATTATATAAATTATTATATATCTTATTATATAAACGTTCATAAATATATATATAATTTAAAATAATTTTTAACAATTGCTTTATAATATTTAATATATATATATAGATAATATATTATTACTATATTATTATATATAATATAATTATATATAATAATATATATAATATATATTATATTTAATTTAATATTAAATAATATATATATTATTAATTATCTGGATATGCGACTGTCCACAGAGTGTGTCAACAAACTTCAAATCTCAAAAAATCGCCTCAAAATTAAGCAAAACAGGAATCCCTCAGCGAGCTATTCTGTCTTCCTCTTTAGAACCCTATTCACCCATTCCTCTAAACAACAAATCTACTCAAATAACATATTTCAAACGATTACTTTTAACACATGCAATACTTCAAACAATCGCCTACTTAAATATACATTCATTAACAACTCCCTTCTCCTTATGCAGCATATCAGCCAGCACAATAAAATACATTATTTCCCACGAAAGATTGCATATAGATTATCACTTCTAGATTAGTATTCTCTAGCTGAGCAATCAATCCCTAGACCTCCTTGAAACTCACAACACAGATTTTCTAACTCCTAAATAAAGGGGGGGTAGGGGGTGGGGTGGGACCCCCCCCGTAGGGCCCCTAAACTTTCTCTTACTAATTAATAACTATTCTTTTCAATAATAAATGTAGGCCATTTACCTCTAAATATAGAGGTCTTAAACTAATTCAAGACAACTATCCTTACTAAGCATGTCCTACCCTTTAACTATTAACTTACCCAATACATAGAACTCTTCTATACATAATTTTCATCCTCTGTAGATGAGAGAGTCGCGTGTAGATGGTTTGTGCTAGGTTCTGAGCGGTATGCACATGGACCTCAAAAACATAATGGTTGGTAAACATGGGGCGCGTTTAAACGCGGCATTAAATAAATAAAAATGGTATTAAGTATATAAAAAAAATAATATAAATGCAATAATTTAAATTTTTATAATAAATAAATTATATTATTAATTTAATGGTTTATCCCTTTAGTACAAATGTATTGTAAAAATTAATGAGTTTTGGTTTTTCATGAAGAAGTAATGAGATAAATATATAAATATTTCCTCTAAGGAGTATTTTTATTAATATATATATAATTATTTTATAAATTATTAATATATAATAATATAAATATATATATATATATATTATTCTAATAAATGTAGACCACTTATATGAATTATTACTTGAACTAGGATGAAATTGTAATTAAAGCCTGTTTAAGTACCTTAACATTTGGTTAATATAACTACATTATTAAGCGAAGACTACATTCCTTATCTCCAAATTGCACAATAAAATAAATAAAACGTAATTAATAATTTTACATTAGAATAAAGATAATTTTTTCTTTGTTAAAAATGAGCTTAATTCAATAACATCTGCTTGGAATAGAGTCTACATAAAATTTCACCAATAAGATTGCGATTATGATATTATGAAATTTAAAATAATTAGTAACGTATACTAGTCGTAATAGACGTCTATGGAGCTAACTTACAAATTGGTTCGCTGCCATCTAAAGCATGAAAGTAGATTCCTGCTCATAAAGCACCTCATCGTAGTAAGGTCGGCATCGTCACATACCATATGTTCAATATTAACTCGGTTATATTAATTAGTGTTATTATATTCATTATTAGACCATCTGCTAAATATAACCATTTTATTATAGTGCTAATTTATTTAGGTTTATAATTTTAATTCACTTGTTTTAATATATCTAATAATAGGTCAATATATCCCTTTCACTAATCTATCAACTTCTAAATTAATCTAATAAACACTTACAGGCTTATTGAATGCTATAATCTCTCAGCTCTATAATAATATAATATATATAATATTATTATAATAATTATTATATATATATATTTTATTATAATTTTTATAATTTTTAACTATATTAGTTTTATAATCATAAAGTGTTTTAGTTTTATCAGTATTATTCGGGTACTAATTTTTTTAACCCACCCCGTGACTATATTTATTACTACAATAGTTTTATTATAAATTATTAATAACATATGTGTTGAGTGGAATTGTGTTGGCCATCCTAATATACCGCATTAACGCCTTAGACAGGCCTCAATGACCCTAGTATATTAAATTTAAAATAATTATAGTGGGCATACTATGTTTATATAAATTATATTTTTGAGATAAATATATAAATAATATTGTAAAATAAATAATAATTATAGTGAATAGCTTCAAGAAATACTAACACTACAGTGATCCAAGATATATACTATATCCCCCATCACATGAATTATACTAATAAATAAAATTTTTATAAGATTAAATAGTGATTATAAGAAATTATTGTTATATATAATCATAATATACATATAGTACCATATATATATATTATACTATATAATAGTACTCAATATAGAAATTTTTAGTGTTATATTTTTTTATATACACCTACAGAAATATCTAATAGAGAAATCAGGATCCCATATAAAGTATACTCTTATAAGAGTAGAATGTAAGTAAATTCACGTCCCTAAAATTGTATTATATAGTGATAATATGCAGTATTATGATATTAATATATTCGTTATATGCTACCTAAAATTGTAATATAAATTATAAAATAAAAGTACGAATAAATAATTATTCACTATCCCTAACTATCCTAAATAATAAAATTAAACCCTTTTGTAAATTAAGTCTATTTATTGATGTATTATATAGTATCCATAAGCTAAGTGAACTTACTTCATCGCTATATATATGAGTACAATGAAATTCTTATCTAATAAAATAAATAAGATATACATACATAAATATGATAAGGTATCATTATAATTATAAATAATAATAGTAAGTACATTAATATATGTCAAGATAATATTTATAATTATTAATAATGCTTATATACTATATAAATGTTTACTGATATACGGCTTACATTCATTAAATATAATATAATAATATTCTCGCCTTGGTAGTAACTTCGACACAAATATATACAGTAGAATATAACCCCGTGATTAGAATATATATAATTTTAGTTATTTTGAAGTTTATGAGAAATAATCCTATAACTTCATAATTATAATTATATTTCCAGTAGTATTTCGTAATTAATATTATAGTACTACATGAAATTACCCTTATCTTTTCCTCTTCTTCTCTCTTTTTCTTATCTTTTTTACTTTTCTGGTGGTTATTATTACATCTTTAACTTAATAGTTTATACTATTTATAATAATAATATAATATATATATAATATATATACTATATAGTTAGGTTTTCTAAATTATATAATATTAATTATTAATAATATTAAATATTATTATATATTTATTAATATAAATATATAATTATAATATATTTACTAATATATATCTATATTAATTAATATTTATATATTATTAATATAATTTATTATATAATATTAATAATATAAGATATAATATAATATTATATTTATATATATAATTACTTAAATATATATACTATTACTAATATATATATTATGTGTTATTATTAATATAGTATATATATATTAATATATCGTTATAATATATTAAATTATTATAATAATACTATATATATATATAAATAAATTATAATATTATTATATATCAATATATATATTATAAATATCATTATATAAGAGTGTGTATAAATTAATATATATATAGTATATTAATATTAAATTAATACTTATATAATATTATATTTATATAATCATATATATAAATATCAGTATATAATATATTATATATATATTATATATAAATATATTAATATATTAATTATATTTAATATTATTAATATAATAATAT
>JABUQX010103155.1:15000-35816 GCA_015478945.1 Trachelipus rathkii | reverse complement strand
TAAATTTTGAGACATGCTTAGTATAATTGACTGGAATAAAGAGTATAAAGACCAAAACTGTTTAATCATGTGGGAATAATTTTAAGCAAATTTTGATGAATATTCAGTTAGTATGTTTTAAAGATAAACCCATTAGGGCGGCAAAGAGAAAAACTGTTTGGTGAAAAGAGAGAAAATTAATGAAAAGCGAAGATGATGCTTTAAAATATTCAAGGGTAGTAATAGGAAGATGATGAAAAATTATAATAAAAATAGAAATAAAACTTACCCAGTCAATAAGAAAGGCAAAGAGAGGCAGGAACACTTAGCAAGGAATAGTAATAAGAACCTGAAGAAGTTTTTTAACTTTTTATAAATTTAAAAGTAAGAATAGGACAATTGGTCCAATTAAAATTGATCAAAATTTAGTGAGTTCAGATAAGGAGTTGGTCAACATTTTCAATGCTTATTTTGCTTCAGTGTTTACTAATTAAAGAATAGATAATAGTTTTGAGACTAGTAGTTCTTGTATGCATGTAACAAATAGACTTACAGAATTTGAATTTGACGTAAAAGATATTAAATGTTTATTAGATCATATTGATCCAAGTAAAGCTGCAGGCCCTGATGGTATATATGGTAGAATTCTGAAAGAGGGTAGTACCTGCATTGCAAAGACACTGTATTTGATTTTTAAGCGATCTTTAACATTTGGTGAGGTACCAGCTGACTGGAAAACAGCATATGTTGTGCCTATTTATAAGAAAGGTAGTAAGGAAGATTTGGGAAATTATAGGCCAGTTAGCTTAACATCTCTGGTTGTAAAGGTTCTGGAAAAGTTAATGAAAGGTCATATAGAGAAATATTTAATAGATAGCAAGGTATTGTATGATTCCCAGCACAGTTTCAGAAAGGGTAGGCATGTCAGACAAACCTTTTAGAATTTATGGAATACATTACTGACTGCATTGACCAAGGAGATCCAGTTGATATTGTATATTTAGACTTTAGCAAAGCTTTTGATAAAGTTCCCCACATAAGGTTGATGAAGAAGTTATTGCAATGTGGTATAGGTGAAGTGCAGGCTTGGGTTCAAGTACATTTTGTCAAGTACAAGTACTCTAGAATTGTTCAAGTACAAGTACTCTAGAATTTGTTCAAGTACAAGTACATGATATCAAGTACAAGTACTTTATAATATATATATATATATATATATATATATATACAAATATTATATATATATATATATATATATATATATATATATATATATATATATATATATATATATATATATATATATATATATATATATATATCATTACCTACCTTCTCTCCCCAAGGTGCGTAACATGAACTGGAAACAATAGTAGAAGGATATGAAGCAAGTCGAAAAGAAAGTTCAGCCTTACCGCCCCCTTTATACCTTCTTCTGAGAACTTGTCGCAGTCAGAAAATCCAACGCTTCACGGACCGGACGGACCTCATGGCATCTCGTCAATGGGTTCATCCCTTGGCCCAGGTGGGCTGCAACCATACCCCCATCACAAAACCCCGCCATTCACTCCTATTATGCACCTTTCTTCTTGAATCTGCCAAACTCACATTTCTCTCCTCCAGGCGTTCCTTTACTGACTCAATCTACTTTTTCTTCAGTCTCCCAGCCAGTTGATTCCCACCACAATCACCACTGTACATCCGTTTAACCAACCGACTATCTTCCATCTTTTCCACATGACCTAACCATCTCAACATACTTTTACTTATTCTCTCATTTACCATTTTCTTCACACCACACAACTCTCTAATACGTTTATTCCCAATTTTATAAATTCTTTTCACACCTAACACATCCCTAAGATTGTCCATCTGAGCACATTGTCCTTTAGATCAATACTTCTTATTCCAGACCATAGTCTCACTAATATACATTAACACAGGTAACAACATACCCTTATGTAAGACCCTAGCGCACTCAAGACTTAGTCCCTTTACATTCACCAACGATTTAACTGCACCAAGCACCTTCCTGCTACTCACAACCTTCCTACTACACTCTGCATCATCCATTCCCTTTTCATCCAACATTTATCTTAAATATTTAAACTCAGACACTTTTTCCAGCTACTCACCATCAAACATAACTTCACACAGAGGACTGTCCTCACTCACAACCATAACCTTACTCTTATCTACGTTTACTTTCAAACCCCTCCTTTTACACACCCTACCAAATCTCTCTGCCAATCCTCTCAAAATCTCTTCAGATTCGCCACACAAAACCAAATCATCCGCATATAATAGGTAGGGATCCTCCACTCTCTTCCATTCTCCATCATTCTAACATCATCCTCTGCCACCCCCACCTCTAATTCTTTCATAACCCCATCCATATACAAATTGAATAACCAAGGAGACATAACACATCCCTGCCTCACTGCTATTAATATTAAACCAATCATTTTCGACTATTTATTCTTACACACGCTTCACTATCGTCATACATACTTTTGATTCCATTCAGAAGCTTACCACCAACATCATATATGATTAACACCTGCCATAGAGCTTCACTATTAATCCTATCGTATGCCTGTTGCAAACCCATAAAACCTAGATACAATTTATTCTCCTTCCTCTTTCCCAATCATTTGTTTCAATGTAAAGATTGGATCCACACATCCTCTACCATTACTAAACGCACCTTGTTCTTCACCAATCAGTCCTTCAGTCACTCGACGCAATTTTTCGACCAAAATAACAGCATATATATCTTCCCTACAACACTCAATAAACTAATTACCCTATAATACCTACAATTACCTTATCCCACCTACCATTATATAAGGGTACTATTATTCCTCTCCTCCAATCCCTCGGAACTATATCTTCCATAAACACTTTGCTACACAACTTCCAAATCCAATCAATCACCATATAGCCTATATACTTTTACTGGATTGACGAAAAAAACTTATTCTTTCATTCCTCATATTTTTAAAATCAACAATTAAAACTCTTTTTTGGCAGGGGATACAAAATTTCGTCATCTTATGTTAATTTTACAAAAGAACTTGATTTCCTGAAAATAATATTTCTGAAGAATTGGTTCCAAGGATTTATAATTAACTCAACTTTTCAAAAATTATTTTCAGCAAAATTTAAATACAAATCTCAGGCTGAATTAACAGCTCCTAAGGATATTTTGTATATGAGGTGGCCTTTCTGGGGAAAATCAGTTACAAAATTCGATGTAAAATTGATGTGGTTTTAAAAACAAACTTTACACAGTTTAAATTTATTTATATTTTTGAGCGAAAACAAAAATTGGGAAATATTTTAAATTTTAAGATAAACTCCCTTTACCTTTATGCTCATCAGTAATGTATCATCACAAGTGCGGTGACTGCGATACCACCTAAATAGGAAAGACAAAACAAAGCCTTTCCATGCGTATTCCTGAGCATAAAGGTATTTCATTTAGAACTCTAGACCATTTATATCATCTCCCTTATTCAGCTATAAATGCTCATTCTCTTCAGGAAAACGACCATATACAGGATACGAATTTTGGAATATTGTCCCAAATTGAGGAACCCGATCTTCAGTTGTTAGAATCCTTGTACATTTGGCATCTCAAACCGACCTTACTCGCTATTATTTTATAAATATAAATATATATATATATATATATATATATATATATGTTAGCAGTATATATATAAGAGCAGGCAGCATATTTATATATATATATATATATATATATATATATATAATATATATATATATATATATATATATATATATATATATATATATATATATATATATATATATATTAGAGATACCGGAACCAGAATTTTTGGTTCCGGCCGGAACCGGAACTTTCCAGAACCTTGAACTTTTCGACTTCAGCTACACCTTACATAATCTACTTTTGTCTGATTAACAAGTGGAGTCTCTCTAGAAGTATCTGGCATCTAGGAACCGAACGGGGTCCCGGCCAAAAATCAGGAAAAACCGGGGTTAACTATAAATTTAAACTAAATAATAGGTGGTTCTATCAAAACAAAATAAAAATATGTTTCATCTAGCCATTACTCCTTAGTTATAAAATTGATGAAAAATATATAAAACATACCTAAACATAATCAATTTTTTTTGTATTTACTATGATTTCAAATTAAAATTGAGGCCAAATTATAATTTTTCCGAATTTTTTTTTTAACAAAAATATTCTAATTTTGATCTATCGAATTAATTGGAAAGGGAAATAAATATAATTGTTAAAATATTTATGTATTTATTTATTTAAAGTAAATATTTTCTGAAATCTCTTTTCAAAATTATTTATTTAATTGAATATATATAGTATATATAGCAGCAGTTATATATAGTTATATTATATATATATATATATATATATATATATATATATATAGTTATATATATATATATATATATATATATATATATACGGTATATATATATATATATATATATATATGTTTAGCTGTTAAAATATATATATATATAGTATATATATATATATATATATATATATATATATATATATATATATATATATATATATATATATATATATAATATTATATATATATATATATATATATATATATATATATATATATATATATATAGGTATATATATATATATATATATATATATATATATATATATATATACCGTAAACTGGGGTTACTTTGGCCACTTTCAAATTTCCTTTGCAAATATTAGAAAAAGTTTTAAAGTTAAATGAGATATTACACACTCAAAATATGGAACTGTATTAGGACTATACATTCCTAGAATATTTTCTTGATCCATGCAGTACTTTTTTCACAATTTTAAAAAAATAGGGGGGCTAAAGTTACCCCATGCATCGGGGCTATTTTGGTCAGCTGAAGTTTCTTTGTATTAACTTATAAATAAATTTAAGATTTCTTAATCCTACTTTGGGGCTACATTGGCTATTCCTTAAGCTAGGGATCCTTAATATTAATTTTGTTATTTACATTTTTTTTTCTAATTTTATATAGCGTCGGGCGGGGTGACCAGGCCCGGCTTTTTTAGAGGGGTGTTCAGGCTACGGTTTTTTAAAGGGGTGATTTGGGTCCACTCTAAAATAAAAAATAATAAATTTTTTTTTTTTTTTTTTTCGCTCATTTAATAGCCACACAGTAGTACTACAAGTTTTATTTAGATCATCTTTAATTCTAGAAAGTTTTTATATTTTTAAAAAATATAATAAATTAGGGTACAAAATGCCCTTCAATAGAATTTCACTTTTGAAAAATGTGAGTTTTTTTAACTTTGTTATAAAATGAAAAATTGTGGATGGATTTTAATTATTTTTTCAGTGTATACACTCGAGTATGTTAGCTTTAAACTGGCAAAGTAAATTTTTGATCCAAACAGTATTAGTGGCAAAATCACGGGGCCTAACTTGGTCCGATTCACCCCTTGCCGTAAAACAATTGATGAAGGGCGTGAATCGCGACCACCATTGTTATTATTAGAATTACATTATTATTTTTTTGTGTGCTTATGACCTACTATAGGGCCTTGATTTTCAAAATAAAAAAAATTCCAAAAAGTGCATTAGGGGAGAGTCGGGAGACGAAGTTATACCTAAAGTGGTCCAAGTCACCCAGCCTGACGCTATCAAAAAAGACTGGTTCTGGGAAAACCCATTCCATAAATCTATTTAAATTAGGTTGTGGCAGCATTGACATCCTCATATCTTTTTCACAAATAGTTGAATCAAACCAGCCACTTTTCATGCAATTAAATTGTGTTCCTCCAATACAACACTTCTCTGAACAAAATGGAAATCCTTTTGGAGCTCTATCTTTCCACGTATTCATCAATTTTTCTGACTTGTATACGACATAAGGGGGAAGGAGTGTCCCGTCTGCAGAGGCACAGAACATTAGTGAAACTGAAGTCTTTGAATAAAATGAAATGTTGTTGGCATATTTGATGCCCCTTCTGTGGAGGTGTCTGATTGAACTTGTGGGTGTGTCGGAAATATTTGTCTCATCGTAATTAAATATTTGATGCGGTAGCAAATCTTTCAGGCTTTCGCTTAAATTATTGTGGTACTTTCTAAGCAAATTTTCATCTACCTTTCCTCTGCTTGGTGTTATGTTGGTGCTTATTCTAGAACTTAGTGTCTTGGAGTACCTTTCCAAAAACTTTGACATCCAATCATATCCTGGCATATTATCTACAAATGTTGGATGAATTTCACCTATTTTATCAAAATGGTACTTTACTGCATAGCGAACATCCATATTGGTGAGAGGGAAACCCCAGTCTGAACATCTTAAAATATTGTTAACAATAGTTGCCTCAAATTCAGGTGACAATGCTGTTGGGTGCCCAGGTACCGTATTTTCCCATGTTGGTTTTTGATTTTATTTGACAAGGTTTGTCTGGCAATTCCATATTCTTGTGCAACCTGTCTTATTGAAGCATTTTTGAAGGGTAACCTTTTCTATGGCTTCATTAAGAGTTGCTTCAGAATAGCTCCGGTAGTTTCGACTATCCGGTTTTCTTTTGTAATTGCGCACCATATCTAATCCTGTTAATTTATATATTGTTATTTTTTTACCTAAAAAAAAGAAAAAAAAAGAAAAGAAAATATAATAGCATGCAAACAACTGGCATAATTTCACAAAAATTATTAAAATTAGCCAAAAATAAAAATAAAAAAATATTGGGGCTACTTTGGCTACCTAAAAAAAAATTAAAAAAGTAATATATATAATGTACCGTATATATATATAATAACATGCATACATAGGCATAATGTAACTAAAATTATTAAAATTAACCCCAAAATAAGGTAAAAAATGGTAAAAATAAATTGGGGTTACTTTGGCCACCCTGCCAAAGAAACCCCACCCCCCTGCCAAAGTAGCCCCATTTTAATTTAAGGTCTGTAGCTTCTAAACTATGAAAGCTGATTAATCAGGCATTCTATGCTCCCATCCTAAGATGCTAAAGAGTAACATACATGAAAGTCATGTTTGTATGTCTTCCCAATTCTTCTGGGTGAACCTTAACAAAATGACTTCATTTTTCACGATTTTTCAACTACATTTTCTCAGTAGTAAAACAACATTTTTATTTTGTTATTTCTGACACCTAATGGTTCATTTTAGTAGTCAATTTTACTGGCTTTTAAAGGAAAAAAAAATTAAATTTCCATCCTTTCTAGAAAAAAAGTTATGAACCATGAAAGCCATATAGGTGAAAATGTCCAAAGTTGCCCCGGTGGCTAAAGTAACCCCAGTTTACGGTATATATATATATATATATATATTATATATATAGTATATATATACCGTATATATCTATATATATATATTATATATATATATATATATATATATATATATATATATATATATATATATATATATATATATATATATATACAGTATATATATATATATATATATATAATTATTGAATATTTATATATATTATATATATATACTTTTTATATATATATATATATATATATATATATATATATATATATTATATATATATACCGTATATATATACCGTATATATATATTTAATACAACTTATTCTAGAAAATCAATTTTCTAAAAATTTCTTTCGAAAATATTTATTTAATTGAATTAATCAAATGTATTCCTTTTTTATAATTAAAATTATTAATTAATTGAAATTAAATTTAATTTTCATCCAAAGTTTTAAGACTTTCAGTGTTTTTGACTTACATTTCTAATTTTAGCTAACCCCGGCCCCGGCTAAATTAGAGCAGCCCCGGCCCAGGCAAAATTCCCGCCCCCGTCGGTCCCTACTGGCATCTTGCCATATCCATACTGTGAGCTCTTAGTTCTGTAAGCCAAAATTTGGATAAGCGGATCAATAAATTTATTAAGTAAAAAAGGAATATACTATAGCTGCGTTTCCAGAAGCCCGAGTGCAGCCCGTGTGCAAAATCAACTTGGAAACACTTCGAATTGAAAAAAATTACATTAACTAATCAGAGAACAGGAAATTTGAGTACCTGGAAACGGCCGAGCGCGCCCGTCGGATCAGCTGGCAATTGTAAACAATACTCTTATCATGGGCGCATACAGGGGGGGCAGGGAGGGGCACTTGCCCCTTAAATCTTGGCGAAATAAAAAAATTAAACTAATATTTTTGCCAGACGACGTTTTTAAGGGTTTATTAGTGGAAAAACTGAAAAAGATACATCAATCGATAGATAATGAAGTAATAATTATTAATTTTTTTTTTTTTTTTTTTTTTTTACAGTTGACACCACCGCTCACGGGCAGAGCCCTAATCTAGGAGGGGGTGTGCTCAAATTTAAAGTCTGAGCAAGACGGAGCCAAGAAGAGAATAGCTCACACAAAACACGACCGACCAGTGACGAACCTGGGTCTTTCGCTTAGTTGGGCGACTGCTCTACCGCTGAGCTACCGGACGCTATTTTGGTGCTTGAACCACTCCTTCTTGACCTATACGAGCCGACTCCGCCGAATGTACGAAGAAAATCTTCATAATGAACAAAATGAGCCATTAAATTTCATATCGTTTAAGAGAAGAGAAAATTGGTGAAAAGAAGTACTCAGCTCCAATCAATACAATACGAAGAAATCCTCCTTTATATATAGTTCAATTTCGGCGGTGAATTCATACTTTCTGACAATTTTAATTACATAACAGTTTTTTCTTTTATTTCAAAAATATATTTTCTTACTTAGAGTTTTCAAAAGATGTAAATCTAAAATTTTCAGTTATGAATTTTAAAATGCTTTATTTTGAAGAAAAGAATCTGATTTAAAATTTTGGAGCTTCACCATTTCATTTAATATGCTAGTATATATTCTTCTTATTCCGATGTTAATTTTATTAAATTTCAAAATCAGGCTACTTAGTTAACTTTGTAAACTACCGCAGTATTTTCAGTTATTTCTATTCAATCTTGAAAACTTCTTTTCTTAATGGTCTAAATTTCCAAACCTTCGCTTTTATCTCTTGCAGATTTGAGTCTTCTCTCTAATTTATTACTTCTGAGTCCTCTCTTCAATTCCTCCCCTCTGTTTTTCGTGCGTCCATTCATGACGGCAGTCAGCTCATATTACAAACATATTATAAATATTTTATATATATATATATATTACAAACATATTTATAAATATTTTATATATATATATAAACAAGAATATATATATATATATATATATATATATATATATATATATATATATATATATATATATATATATATATATATATATATATATATATATATATATAACTTTTGCCCCCCCCCCCAAATGAAATCCTGCCTACGCCCATGACTCTTATACTTATATGTATCTATTTTATGAAAGATACGATATATTAGTATCCTTAAATAAAGGGATAAACTGAAATAATGAAAAAATGGTGGGCAAAGCCATTTCCGGCATCCGTATGGCCAGCCCGGATTCGCAGGACAAAGCAGTATTCAAAGTGCAGCCCGCCGTTTTTTTTAATTCCCAAAAATAGAGGATCTTTAAACAATGGGGCGATTGACTGTTGACGTTACGTGACATAGAACAGTGCGCAAAAAACGGGTCTCTGGAAACGCATGCTGTGTGCCCGCCCAGGCGGCAATCAGGCCGCAGTCAACGCAAGCTTATATAAAAAGTTCTACTAGTCTTCAACAGTTTAAATCTCTTTTCAAAGAAAGCAGGTAACGGTGTTGAGGATAAGAGATAACATTTAACTCCACAACAGCATGGAGAGCAACTTATTTTCTACACCACAACAACATTTCAAAAATTCAAATAAGTTCATTTTTAAGTATATGCATACAATCAATCATGGAAATCTTGCTTTTAAAATTTTTTGTCCTTAACAGTTTAGTTAATATTTTTGTTTCTGTAGTAGTTTCTACTTTTAAAGTTAATTTCTTTTAATCAATACATAAGTCTAATATATAATTAATAGATAATAATAATAATAATATAATAATAATAAACAATAACCTCTACAAATTTTATTTATCCCCAGGTCTATATTCTAGAGCAGGATTAAAACCAAAAAAGATCAAAATTAAATCATAATGATTTTTTTTACGCTATTTTTTTTTATTAAAAAATCGTGATTTTCATCTTTTTCTTATATTTCTAAAATTACACTTTTTCTTAAATTAATACATTAATTAATTCCTAGCTTATTACCCAATTAATGATTGAGTTTATATTTCATCTAATTAATAAAGTAAATCAATCAATTTGTTTCAAGTCATTTTTAATAAAGAATATAAATAAATATTAAAGTACTCAGATATTATAGCTACAGTTATATATAAAGAAAAAAAAAAAAAAAAAAAAATAAAATAAATAAAAATAATAATAGTATATATGCTATATATCATATATATATACCTATATATATAATATTATATATATATATACTATATATATTATATATATATATATAATATATATATATATATATACCGTATATATAATGTAATATATATATATAGATACTATATATATATATATATATAATATATATATATATATATATATATATTATATATTATATATATAATATAATATTATTATATTATATATATATATTATATATATATATATATATATTAAATAATTAAAACTAAATAATTATATTTACTAAACTTATTCATTAAATTAGGTAATAATTAGGATTATTAACTAATTTATAAAAATAATTAAAAAAAGCAATTTGTGTCTAAAAAAATAAAAAAAATAAAATAAAAAATCTCAAAAAAAACAAAAAAAATCCCCAACCCGTTCTAGAGTATTAAAGTTTACTGGTTCAGTCGTTAAAAATATTGTTTAATATTTAAAGTTTTCGAAAGTATAGTGTCGAAGGTCATTTTATCATGATATTTGTTCCCATATATCAATTTTCAATATTATTTTTATAGCATAATCATAACTGAGTAAATGACAAATCAATTACTAATTTATTTAAGAAAACAGTTTTGAAAAAAAAATATTTGTTCCGGTTAGTTCCGGCCGGAACTGGAACTTCCAAAAAATCGAGGTTCCGGAAAGTTCCGGTTCCGGTACATCCCTAATATATATATATAGTATACCTATATATAATAGTAATACCCTTACCTTATATATATATATTAATATATAATATATATATATATATATATATATATATATTTATATATATATATATATATATTTATATATATATATATTAAATACATACTTTAAATTGTAAATGAAATTTATTTTAGAATACATAAGAAATAATAATATCAATATGTAGAAAAATGATAAAAATAATATACCTATATATATTGGCAAGTTAAAAATGCCAAAAGTACTTGCAAGCACTTTGCAAATTTTCAAGTACAAGAGGTTGCAAGTACAAGTACACTGGTTTTAGAAAACGGCAAGTACAAGTACAAGTACTCCAAAAAATGTACTAAGTCCAAGTACAAGTACTTGTACTTGAACCCAAGCCTGGTGGAGTGGTACATGGTTGGATTAAAGAGTGGTTGCGAGAATAAGAAAACAGTGTGTACAACTAAATGGCAATAAATCATCATGGGAAATAGTGAAGAGTGGTGTCCCACAGGGTTCAATGCTGGGGTCACTATTACGAGACATGCTTAGTATAACTAACTGGGATAAAGAGTTTAAAGACCAAAATCTAGTTTTATCATGTGGAAACATTTTAAGCAAGTTTTAATGAATATTCAGTCTATGTTTTAAAAATAAACCCATTAGGGTGGCGAAGAGAAAACCTGTTTGGTGGAATAGAGATAAGAGATAAAATCACAGGAAAAGCATAGTTTAAAATATTCAGGGGGTAATTGAGGGAAGATGCATGATTTAGGAGAAAATTAAGGAAAAAAATAGAATTGAAAACTTAACAGGTCAATAAGGAAAGGCAAGGAGAGAGCAGAAATTAATTAGCAAGAATAGTAATAAGACACTGTGAAGAAGTTTTTTAGCTTGTATAATTTAAAAGTAAGGATAGGACAATAGGGTCATGTAAAATTGATGAAAATTAGTAAGTTCAGATAAGGAGTTGGTCAACATTTCATGCTTATTTTGCTTCAGTGTTTACTGAGGAAAGATTAGATAATAGTTTGGAGACTAATAGTTCTTGTATGCATGTAACAAATAGACTTACAGAATTTGAATTTGACGTAAAAGATATTAAACGTTTACTAGACCATATTGATCCAAGTAAAGCTGCAGGCCCTGATGGTATACATGGTAGAATTTTGAAAGAGGGTAGGTACCAGCATTGCAAAGGCACTGTATTTGATTTTTAAGCGATCTATAACATTGGTGAGGTACCAGATGACTGGAAAATGGCATATGTTGTGCCTATTTAGGGTTGGGAAAGGAAAAAAACAAGCTCGTTTTATTCCGAAAAAAATGTTTTTTTTTTTCATGAAAAAAACACAGCCTGAAAAAAAGTAAAAATTTGTTTTTTTCGTTTTTTTCAATTAAGTTGTGGAAATTACATGTTTAAACAATTATATTATAAGTTTTAACAAATATGCTCTAATTTGGACATTTTTTGGTTCCAATTACCTACAATGAGTTTGTGTTCAAAATTTTTATGAGTTTTCCATATTTTTATTTTATATTCTGAATTTTGATATTGATAATATTTTATTTGTGGCTTCATTAATGTTTTCTTACTCTGTTTCAGCTTTCAGTAACATTTTTATTCATATTATTATCAGAAATTTTAGAAATGTTCACATGCAAAAAGTCGTGTGACTGTACTTTTTAAGGAATAAAAGGTAGCAAAGGCCCCTCACATGAAATTGTAACTTTTGGTTGTGTAAACTTGCAAAATTTTAGTATTTATTGGCTTCATAATCTGATTAGGAATTCTGTAAAATTTGAGTGAGATGAATTATGCTAAGGGCCAAGCTAAGCTTAAGAGTCCTGTTACTGCCCCGGCTCCTTCACCACAGTCATTCTCACACAATACTTCATACAACTCTGAGATATCAGACTTATCAGTCCATATCAAAATTAAATGTGGTTGATCACGCTGATGAGCCCAGTGAAAAAGCCTGACAGTAGTCACAGCACAGTAGTCATACTCAGTAGCGACTGGGATCTGGTGAGTTGGGCGACACTGATGATTAGTGAATTCAAAATTGATATTCCAAAAAGCCAAATATTATATTTAATTAGTCATTCACTCATCCTCCATCATTTACAATCTTGGTATAAAATTTTAATTTCAATATTTTTATTATTTCATTTGTATCCCTTAAGTCACTTTTGAATTTTTGTCATTCAGACCCATTCTATATAAATATAATATACATTAATGTTTAAAAGTAAATTATAAATATGATTATATGATACAAATGTAAAATACATAGTTAAATGAGTAAGTAGAAGCCTACAAACCAGCGGTCTGCAGGCTACAACTACTGTAAATTGTAATAAAAACAATTGATTAAAAAATATAAGAGAAAGGTAGTTTTGCTATTTTATAAATCATAATGGAATATTTAGTTTATTTCAAAAGTATCCCATATTTGAAAAAATGAAAATATTCAAGTGAAATATCATATTAGCCTCTTATATATTTTAAAAAATACATTTAATGAAAAAAATGAAAAAAACGAAAAAAACTGAAAAAAACAAAAAAAACATGAAAAAAACACTTTTTGAAAAAATGTTTTTTTCCCCAACCTTATGCCTTATAAGAAAGGATAGTAAGGAAAGATTTGGGTAATTCATAGAGCCAGTTAGCCTAACATCTCTGGTTTCTGTTAAAGTTCTGGGACAAAAGTTTACTGAAAGTATATATAGAATATATTTAGAATATAAACAAGGTATATGTAGACTACCCAAGCACAGTTTCAGAAGGGTAGGTCAGGATCAGCGGACCAAAACCTTTTAGAATTTATGGAATTCATTACTGACGGCATTGACTCAAGAAAATATCCAGTTGATATTATAATATTTAGACTATTAGGCAAAGCTTTGATAAGATTTCCCCAATAAAGGTCTGAATGAGATAGCAATGTGTATAGGTGGAGTGGTACATAGTTGGTTAAAGAGTGGTTGCGGAATAGAAACAGTGTGATACAAACTAAATTGCATATAATCATTCAGCGGAAATATGAGAGTGGTTGATCCTCCACAGGGTTCAGTGCTGGGGCCACTATTGTTCCTCGTATATATAAATAATTTAAGACCAGTTGACTTAAATGCAAGCGTTTCTAAGTTTTGCAGTGATATCAAATGGCCACCACAGTTAGGCAATAGTGAAGGATGTATAAAAGATTCAAAATGATCTTGATAAAACTTCTTGGGTGCGCAGATAAGGGCAAATGAATTTTAATAGTAAAAAGTGTAAGTTCTTCACCTAGGTACTCAAATAAAAGTTTTAACTACGATTATGAATGCGGACTATGAAGCTTGAGTCGCTGGACAAGAAAAGATTTAGGAGTCTGATTATACAGTAGTTATTGAAAAGTGCTAATCAAGTGTTTGGAAGCTAGAATAAAGCTATAAGATGCTGGGCATAATAAATCACAATGATGTTCTTTACAAGAGCAAGGAAGTTATAAGTAAACTGAATATAGCCATGTTAGGCCAGTAATAAAGTATTGTGCACAAGTTTTTGGGCCCCTTATTTAAAGAAAGACTTAGATATGCTGAGGAGCGAGTGCAATGTAGGGTAACAAGGATGATTCTGGGTTTGAGGGTTAAGAAGCTATGAGGAGATGGCGTGAAGGACGTTAGAAATGTTTTTGTAGAAAGGGCGATTTCTCAGAGGGGACATGATACAAGTCTAACAAAATATTTACATCTAATGATAATACAGAGACCAATAAATTTTTCATTGTAGAGCATGGACAGGTGACCAGGGCGGCATAATAGAAATTTAAGAAGAAAAGGCATGCCATCTTGCATATAAGAAGCATGCATTCCAGGTAATAGGTGTTGTTAAATTTTTGGAATGTACTGCCACTGGAGGTTGTTGGAGTGTGACTCGATTCAAATTTAAGAAAGGGTTGCGAGGTATATGATGGGTTGCGGTATTCATTATTAATATCATTTAGACGAAGCCAAATTTAGCGTGTTTTAGTTATAGTACGTTATAATGCTTTAGACTGCATGTGTCGACCATACTTAGTTATTAATATATGTGGATGGTTTTATATATATATATATATATATATATATATATATATATATATATATATATATATATATATATATACTATATATATATAATATATAATATATATATATATATATATATATATATATATATATATATATCATTTATTTTTGACTAAAGCCAAATTGGTAGATTTTTAGTTACAGTAATTTGACAAGCCCTAGGGTGCTTTGTGAATTTGCATGAGCATGTTTGGTTAGTGGGTTGACTGGCACAGTCTCGACAGGCCCATGTGGCTTCTCACTGTCTCTATATTCTTAATGTCTTAAAATCTTATCATAACCTAAACTAGGATGGCCTTAAAACAAGAGGCCCACTAATTTTATTTTTATAAGAAAGCCTATGGAAAAATTTTTAACTTTGAGAGGCTGTAATTTTTTTTCCTAAAGAGACCACCATGCTTGTTTTTTTTTTCTTTATTACTACTTTTTTAGAGTATATTTTGTGATTTTTATAAAAATCCGTGGTGAAACCCCTCTGCCCTACTATTATTGTAGGCTATATTCAATTTTATTGATAGTCATTAAAAAAAAAAAATTACCAATTATTAAAAGAAAATTTTTATTATCAATACATAAATAATCAGAAAAAAAAATTAGAAAAATACATCAATAGTATCCCCCCCCCCCAAAAAAAAGACAAAATTAGTCAACTTTTTTTTTTAGCTTTATTTTTTAATTTTTTTTTGAACATATACATTTAAAATGTACACTAATCGCTAAAAAAAATTTAAAAAATTTTTTTTTACACTATTTTTGTAAATTAAAAGTTTATTTTAGGGCCATCCTAGTTCAGGTTATAAGATTTGTTTAAGTATACATAGATTTTCTCTGTATATACATAACAAAACATAAAACCTGAACTATGGGGCCTGAAATGAGACCTAACCTGGATGGATCAAAAATGAAAAGTCTATGGAAGTTTTAACAACTTTGAGGCTGTAACTTTTTTTTCCAAAAGAGACTGCCACGTTCCTTTTTTTATTGTTCATTATTATTATTTTAGTATATCCTGTAATTTTTATAAAAATCGGGGGTGAAGCCCCTCTAAGCTACTATTACCAAAATCTGTTGAGGCACTTACTGTAAATAATTACCCAGCCTCCAGCATGGGCCTAGATTATATAAAGTTTACGCTAATTCAACTACTAAATAACTATAATAAATAGGCCTATAAAGGATTTAATATAAATTAAACCTGCAAATAATGTCATAATGTAATTTGCTTGTGAACTCAGATGAATCAGAAAATTTGTTGAAGAAAGTGGCTTGGCACGTGCATTGTTTGTAGGGAGCTATGATGAAATTTCCTGCTCCTCATCGACTGGGATATTGGCACTATGTAAATATGATAATCACAATCGATTGTGATATAAGCTGCGTTTCCAGAAGTCCGAGTGCAGCCCGTGTGCAAAATCGACTCGGAAACGCTTCGAATTGAAAAAAATTACATTAACCAATCAGAAAACAGGAAATTTGAGTACCTGGAAACGCCCGTCGGATCAGCTGACAATTGTAAACAATACTCATACTTATAATTGTGATCTAATTTTATTCGAAATGCATACGATATATGTTAGTATCGCTAATATAAAAGTTAAACTAAAATATTAAAAAAATTTTGGCAAGCCATTTCCGACACATCTTTTGTAAAGAAATTTGTTTGTAAACAGTAGCTGCGTTTCCAGAAGCCCGAGTGCAGCCCGTGTGCAAAATCGACTCGGAAACGCTTGGAATTGAAAAAAATTACATTAACCAATTAGAGAACAGGAAATTTGAGTACCTGGAAACGGCCGAGCGCGCCCGTCGGATCAGCTGACGGTTGTAAACAATACAATACGCAGGGATGGCACGGAAAAAATCAATTGATTTTTTCAACGGATTTTTTCACTTGATTTTTTGCTCCAAAAAATCATGATTTTTGCTTTTTTGCCTTTTTTGCTTTTTTATATATATATTTTTAATTTTTTTTGATATTTAAGTGATTTAATTTTCAACAGCAACTAAAAAAAATTATAATAATAACATCATAGCAAGGCTACTCTGTTTCAAATTTCTACACTATAAAAATGTCAACAAAAGATCATGTTTCAAACTGGTTTATTTTATTTCTGATGTAATATATTATCATTATTACAAATAACACTCTTTAGTGTTGCGTTTCATTGTGTCATAGACTATAAGCCCTATTTTAAGATTTTGAACTCAGATATAGAGCCTAGGGTTAAAAATAATTCTTAATCGAACTTAAAAAAAAGTTTGTTTACAAATTTATTTCGCGTGACGTACACGATCTCAAAAATTCAAAAATATCAAAAAAAACAAAAAAACAAAAAAAGTTTTTTTTTTTAAAAAAAAAAAAAAAAAATCCCCAACCCTGCTTATATGTATCTATTTTATGAAATGATACGATATATTAGTATCCTTAATAAAAAAGTTAACTGAAATATTAAAAAATTTTGGCAAGCCATTTCCGACACATGTTTTGTAAAAAGATTTGTTTGTAAACAAAGTATTCTTCCGCGCAGCGCCCGTTTATTAATTCCTGAAATCGAAGATTTAACAACGGGAGCCTGACTGTGACGTTTACGTGACGTAGAAGTGCGTAAACGGGCTCTGGAAACGATGCATGTGCGCCTGTGTGCCCGCCAGGGCTCAGTGGCGGGCTTCTGGACAACGCAGCCTATTTATTTTGGAATATTGAAAATAGAAATGAGTTTAACATCCTCTGAAATCACCACAACCGTCTCAGACAAGTCTGTCGCTCAACCAATGCAACTCAAAATTTTAATTGATTTAACCCAAAATACGTAAAAACTAAAAAGCCAAGATTTTACCAAAAAAAACACTAAACACCGCTAAAACATAATAAGGAAAAGCCTAATTTGTGTATATTTTGGCACCAAATTAGCAAGACAACATAATGGCATTTCATTCGTCGAAACAGCACATAATTATTGCACAACCAATGGCGCTCTCTGAAGTGGTACGGATGCGTTCACCGTGAACCTCCCCCCCCCTCGCTCACTGCACCGAACCGGCTCTGCCAACCAAAACTCACGACTCGACAAGCGATTTCTATCTTGGCGTGACAAGGCGCTGAGAGCAGATGCAGAGGAGACTGACTTGAAGAATGAAGGTTGAGAGAAAATGCAAGCGGTGGAATGCAAGCAGGTTGACTTATGATAGGGAAAAAGAATGGGTTGGAGGACGGAATATGTGAAAGAGTTGTCCTTTACTGCATTCTACTGCAGCCGGACTGTCGGAGCTGTAAATTTTCT
This sequence comes from Trachelipus rathkii, assembly GCA_015478945.1. NCBI lineage: Eukaryota > Metazoa > Arthropoda > Malacostraca > Isopoda > Trachelipodidae > Trachelipus > Trachelipus rathkii. The sequence continues at coordinate 17,301 of JABUQX010103155.1, read as the reverse complement.
ACCGGCCTCCACCATTTTTAAAATTAACAAGCTCTCTTACTCTGGCTCCAAAATTTTAAAATTAACCGACTCCGGCTCCGACTCCGGCTCCGACTCAGGCTCCGACTTCAGTTCTTAGTTAAATTTCCATGTCCATTTACAAATTAGTTGTTAGTGAAACTTCTATTTTGACGTACAATTTAAAATTTAGAAAATATTATTATTGATTTTTTTTAATTAAGAATTAAATATAATTCTACTTTCTTTCCTAACTTTTCTAAGTTATTCAATCTCCTGAATTATCAATGAATCATACGTAATATAATTTTAATAAACCTTTAGCTTCTTAAAAATAACAACAGCTTCAAATAAATTCCCCCCCGTCGGGTTTCAAATCTGCGGGGTGCGGGTTCGAAGCCCAACAGGGGGCAGTTTAATTGTTTACATTTACGATCTGCTGAGCGTGTTAGACAGTTCTAAATTTGTTATGATCTGTTACTCCCCGAATCGCACCCTGTGTGACTCTTGACCCGAGTGGGGGCGGGGGTGATCTGCCAGAGGTCACTGTCAAGATTGACTTGACTTATTCTTCTGGAAATGGGATAATCTTTCCAGAGAAAAAATGGCGATTTACTGGTATGATCCTCGTTGTGTCTAGTCTAATGCGTAACACGCTTGGCATACCAGCTGCGAGGGTGCGGGTTCGAAGCCCAAAAGGGGAGTTTAATTGTTTTTACCATTTTACGATCTGTGAGCGTGGTGCGTTAGCAGTTCTAAATTTGTTACTGATACTGTTAACTCACCGAATCGCACCCTGTGTGTGACCCTGACCGCGATGGGGGCGGGGGTATCTGCAGAGGTCACTGTCAAGATACTTTACTTATCTTCTGGAAGATAGTAATCTTCAGAGAAAAATGGTAATTCCTTTAGTCCTCCTCGCTTGGTCTGAGTTTGGTAACATGATCTCGTTCGTCATACCAACAATTACGAGGGTGCTGCGTTCGACAGGCTCCCAACAAGGGGGTTTAATGGCTTCTTTACCATATATATATATATATATATATATATATATATATATATATAATATATATATATATATAATATATATATATATTATATATATATATATATATATATATATATAGTAGTATATATATATATATATATATATTTACTATATTATATATTAGGCTTATATGATATTTCATTAACGAGCAAATATTAATGTTAAAATCAGATATCTCAAAAACTACAAGAGCTACAGGAAAAGGGAATACATTGTTGGAATGCTGCGTCCAATTTTTAGTGCGGAAAATGTAAAAAAAAAAAAAAAAAAAAAAAAAAAGAAAAAAAAAAAAAAAATCTTCAAAAAACTTTATATAAAGTACAGCGAAAAGCAATACATTTTTGGAATCCTTTTAAAATTTTAGTTAGGAAACTGTAAAAAAAAAAATTTAATAATAATAAATAAATAAAATAAATATGGCTAATTTTTTTTTTAGGGCAGGGGACATCGATAATATATATTATATATATATATATATATATACTATATATTATATATATATATATATATATATATATATATATATTATATATTATCATATAATATATATTATATATATAGTATATATATTACTATACTGTATATATATATAATAATTATATATATATATATATAAATTATATATATATATATATATAGATATATATATTTATATAATATAATAATAATAGTATCATTAGTAATATATATATATAGTAATATATATATATATATATATATATATATATAATAGTATATAATTATCTATAATTATATATATATATATATATATTATTTGTAATAGTAATCACACGGCAATTTAGGGGGCTCGAGCCGACGGGGAACACAGGGGGGACGTTTGCCATACCCCGTAGGGGAGGGGGAGGAAACCCCCGCGACACCCAAATCCAAAGAGCGCGGGGTTCCGGAGACCCTCCCCGGAGGGGGAAGTAGTCCACCCCGTATGATCTCCCGGAAGCCGGAGGAGACCCAACTCTGCCATTCGGTGCGGTTATTACCCTTGGGGTATTCTTTAGTAAAAAAAAAAAAAGCCAAATTAAATATTGTAGTTTTTGAGGGATTATAATTTTTTTTTTTTTTTTTTTTTGTTTTTTTTTTTTTTTTTTTTACATTTTCCGGACTAAAATTGGACCAGCATTCCAAAAATGTATTTCTTTCCCCTGTAGCTATTGTAAGTTTTGAGATATGAGACTAATAAGTTTAAGAAATTTTTGCTGTTAATGAAATACATCTTTCCCCATATATAGTATATATAT
>JABUQX010103155.1:0-10000 GCA_015478945.1 Trachelipus rathkii | reverse complement strand
ATCTTTTATATATTATTAAGCAGAATTTATATTTTTGTCTACATGTGATATTCATTTTCACTAAATTTCACTAAAAAATCACTATGTCTTACGACAACTGCGGACTCAATTCAAATTCAAAAGCGGTACTATTTAATCGTGCTTGCGAAATCAAAAATTTTAATAATCAAAAATGTAAGGTGTTAGGAGGTAAATTGAATTTTTCCCTTTCTCAACCTTTATCAACCTACCTCTATTCTCTATATCTCTTACATCACCTATTCAATTTAACCTAATAAGTTAGTTAGTTATAATTTACTAAAGCCAAAGGCTGAGTTATCTTAAAAACTAATAGAACTTCCTCAAGGACCAAAAAATCTTTGAATAACCAACAAACTCAAGGTAAGGCTTACGTAGTTACACAATTGTACTTATATATTAATTTTTTAGTTTTAATACCTAAGTACCTTTCATAAATTTTAAGACTTTTTCCTCGAAGGAAAGGCTTTATACCTTTCTTAGATTTTAAGACTCTCGTCAAAGGAAAGACCATGTTCCTTTTCTAGATTTTAGTTAGACTTCTTCCTTGAAGTAGAATATGTTCTTTTCTTATAATATTTGTATTATTTTCTATGAATTTATTTTCCTATATTTTATTTTTTGTTTATATCAATTTTAGCATTTAGGCTACGTAACATGGTGGCGTTGTAACGCGCGCTAAGCAACGCGCGCTGTCTATCACGGCATACTATATGATGACTACAGACGGCTTACCAAATAAAAGAACTCGAGGCGCCCTGCTAGCGCGCGCTTCACGAGGAACCTTCTAGACGCGCGCTGCTGCGCGCTGCTGCGCGCGTTGAAGACAGAGCGCACGCTGCATGTGTACGCCGTCTGTAGTTATCATATAGTATGCCGTGATAGACAGCGCGCGTTGCTTAGCGCGCGTTGCAACGCCATCATGTGTACGTAGCCTTAAAGATGAAATATTTTATGCAAAAGTATATGTTCACTTAAGTGACCTTTCACCGATGTTGAAGGCTATAACACGACCTAATAAAAAATAATTAAAAAAATGCAATACGTTCATTGCAGAGAAAACTATGTTTTCTTTCAAAATTTTAACTTTTTTCTTCGAAAGAAAGACTATGCTCATTTCTCAGATTTTAAGGTCCCTTCGTCGGAGAAAAGACTATGTTCCCTAGATGTTATTAAAACTTTTTCGTAGATGGAAAGACTATGCTCATTTCTCAGATTTTAAAGTTATTAAAACTTTTTCGTAGATGGAAAGACTATGCTCATTTCTCAGATTTTAAGGTCCCTTCGTCGGAGAAAAGACTATGTTCCCTAGATGTTATTAAAACTTTTTCGTAGATGGAAAGACTATGCTCATTTCTCAGATTTTAAAGTTATTAAAACTTTTTCGTAGATGGAAAGACTATGCTCATTTCTCAGATTTTAAGGTCCCTTCGTCGGAGAAAAGACTATGTTCCCTAGATGTTATTAAAACTTTTTCGTAGATGGAAAGACTATGCTCATTTCTCAGATTTTAAAGTTATTAAAACTTTTTCGTAGATGGAAAGACTATGCTCATTTCTCAGATTTTAAGGTCCCTTCGTCGGAGAAAAGACTATGTTCCCTAGATATTATTAAAACTCCCTAGTAGATGGAAAGACTATAGCCGTTTTCGATTTTGCACTTTTGGTAACGAAATTTAGGATGTTTCTCAAATTGCGTTCCATTTTGTCAAATTAATTAAACACAAATTTAGGAAAATGCTCACCAAACGTAAGGAATTTCCTAAATTCTGTAAGGTTGCTCTTTCCCGTGCTTACCGAATTTAAGGAAAATGCCTATGAACAAATGTAAACAAACAAGATTGGTGGCGAAGTAAGGCTAGTTTGATGTGATAATGTTTCATTCATAAAATTAGCTTTAAATTTAATCTCTTCCAAATCGATAAACTTCATCACAATAACTGATCAATTATTTGTAATAAAAACCATTTGCTATTTTTTTATTTCTGTTTATTCCAAAACCACGTGCTCCATTAGAACAGCTGATCAAAATATATGTAAACAAACGTTCGATTATGCCCGAAATTCGTGCTAAAACTGGATTAGCATTTCTTATCGAGCGTAAGCACAAATGCAAAATCGAAAACGGCTTATGTTTCCTCAATTATTTTGAAGATTCCCTTCTTGAAGGAAAGACTATGATCATATAAATACATTATGTAAGCGTTCCTAGCTCAGTGGTAGAGCACTCACTTAGCAAGCGAGGGGATCCAGGTTCGATTTGTGGTGTGCTTTGCTACAAATGGGAATTAAGTGATGTCGATGCTAAGGCTATATCACGACCCTGTGTTATTAATAATAATACACCGGTAAAGGTTACTTTTACGCGACACTTCGATAAAAAAATTGAGGGTTGCCAGATGATGCTCTTATTTGTTATTCTGCTTGAAAACATTAAATGTCGGCTATTTTCAAGAATTTTAACTAATTTATTTATTATGTATTTTTAATAATTTTTAGAATAAATTACTTATTTTTATCGTCAAGGCCCAAAAAATCAAATTAAAAAAATCAATTGATTTTTTCACTTGATTTTTTTATAAATAAATCATGATTTTCTTGATTTTATTGATTTTTTTGATTTTTTGATTTTTTTATATTTTTTTAATTTTTTTTTATATTTAAGTAATTTAACTTCAAATAGAAATAAGAAAATTAAAAATAAAATATATTTTTTTATGAGTTTTAATATATTTTTTTTTCAAATTTTCAACAAACTATTGGCATTGTAACCGTAAGTCTGTAACATTCTTTAGTGGCTGCTGTTTTCATTGTTTTCCCATTGTAAGCATTTTGAACGCCAGAAGCTAGGCTTAGGGTTTAAAAATTGAAAATTAATGTCCGATGCAGACTATATTTATATATATAGTATTGTTTTTGTATAATGTCGTATAATAGATATGTTAGGCCAGTAATTGAATATTGTCTACAATTTTTACAAGAGCCTTTTTAAAAAGACAGGATATGCTGAAGAGGGCGCAATGTAAGCAACGAGGAAGGTAAGATTTTGGCTTTGAGATAAGAAATTAGGGGTGAAGTTGTCTAGAATAGCCCAATGCGGCTTTCTTAAATCTTATTATTATTATTTATTATTTTATTATGGGTTGACTGGACATTCTAGAGGGGCCAATGCAAGCTTCTTAATTTATTAATTTTTATTGGTTGACTGGGACAGTCCTGAAAAAGGACCATGCGGCTTCTCAAGTATTATTTCTTATTTCATTATGAGTTGAGCTAGGCATTCTAGAGGGGTCATGCGGCTTCTTAAATATTATTTTTATTATTATGTATTATTGCTAAAAAAAAAACTCTCGATGCCATGCGGGTTTCTTAGTATTATTTTTATTTATTATTTGATTATTCTATTATGAGTTGACTGGACATTCTAGTAGATGTCCCAATGCGGCTTCTTAATTATTATTTTTATTGGTTTGACTGGGACAGTCTAAAAAGGATCATGCGGCTTCTTAAATATTATTCTTATTTATTATGGTATGGGTAGGGACATTCTAGAGGCGACAATGCGGTTTCTTATTATGATTTTTAATTATTAATTATTCATTATATTAATTATTGTTGACTGGACAGTCTAGATAGTGCTTAAATTCTCGCTCTGTTATATTTTGTTCTTATTTATTATCTTATCTATTGGTACTTATTGGCCTGGGGACAATTCACAGACGTGGGCACCTACAAATGTGGTCTTCTTAATTAATTATTTGTTAATTGGTTGACTGGGACAGTCTAAAAGAGTAGATTCCATACAGCTTCCTTGTATTATTCCTTATTTATAGGTTAATGGAGTTGACTGGGCATTCTAGAGATGGTTAATGCAGCTTACTTATTTATTCAGATAAAATTAGCGAAGCTGCATGACTCTCTAGATGGTCCCAGTCAACTTATAATAAATAACGAATAAATACAAGAAGCCGCATGTCTTTTGAACTTGTACAGTCAACCAATAAACTTAAAATTAAAGAAGCAGCATTGGCCCCTCTAGAATATCCAGTCAACAAATAATAAATAATAAATAAGAATAATACCTAAGAGCCGAATGGGCCTATCAAGACTGGTCCCTGTCAAACAATATATTATATTAAAAATATATAATTAAGCACATTGGATTCCCTCTAGAATGGTCCGCAGTCAATCTCATTAATATAATAAGAATTAACTTTAAAGAGCGCATGATCCTTTTTAGACTGTCCCAGTCGACCAATAAAATTAATAAATTAAGAGCCGCATTGGCCCCTCTATGTCCCAGTCAACTGCTGCATTTAATTTGATTTATGGATATAATTTTTAATATATAATTAAGTGTAATCTTTGATAGCATTTTATAATCTATAGTAAGCACATGAGCCTACTACACTTGTCTCAGTCAACCACAATATTTATAATTAGTACAATAATTAAAAAGTCGCTTTGGCCCCTCTAGAATGTACATTATTAATTATTCATATAATAATTAATTAAATAAATTGATATTAAATTATATTCAGTAAGCTTCGATGGGGCCTAATTCACATTGAACTCTGTCCAGTCCAGACCCATAATTTTAATTAAATAATTTCATTAGAAATATATAAATTTATTTTTTAATTATTATTATTTAGTGTTGTAACTTGGTGATCTATAAGTTCTTAGATAGGCTCATGAGCTTCCTGATATCTATTTATTACTCATTATTTTACTTAATATTTATGTTGGTTGACGTAGGAAACAGGTATAAGGAGGACGCAGTGGAACTTTCTTTTATTATACATAGAGTTAGAGTTCCCCAATATATATAACATTGATATATATTATTAATTAATATATGAATATAAAGAATTATAAGTTTCTTAAATTTAATCTTTTAATAATTTTTTATGGTGTTGGATAACTTGTGTGAGATACATTTCATATGAGGAAGTGATCAATTTATGAGCGGCTTATTAAATAGAAGGGCTTATTCAGATCATGGGGCTCCTCTACCCGAATATAATGGTTTCATGTCCCAGTGGGAAACGATATCTAAAAAGGACCATGCGGCCTTATAAATTAATTATTGTTAATTTATTTTGAGTTTTGACAGGGACCATACAATTATTATATTAGGTAGTTTAAGATATATAATGTAAAAGTCGCAGTTGGGCCCCTCTAGTAATGAGTCCAAATCCGATTCTAATAATTAATAAATAGAATAGGATAATTCAGAACCGGCATGGGTGGTCTTGATCTAGACTCCTCCTAGTCAACATAATATGTAAGAATTTGAAGAATATATAATTAAGAAGCTGCATGAACCTCTTGAAGTCCGGCAGTTAACCAATAATATATAGAACAATCTATAAGAAGCCGCATGGTAAAGTATTTAGACTGTCCCTAGTCAACCAATAAAAATTATTAATTTAAGAAGCGCCATTTGGGACCACTCTAGAAGGTCCAGTCAAACCCATATAAAATATAATAGAATAATGACCTTAAAAAAGATCGTATGGGCGCTATCTAGACTGCTCACGTCAACCCAATAATAATTCATATTAACAAATAATAATTAAGAAGCGCATTGACACTCTAGAAATGTCCCAGTCAACTCATAATAAATGAGAATAATACTTAGGAAGCCGCATGGTCTTTTTAGAGCTTTTTCCCAGTCAACCAAAAGAAAAAATTAATAATTAAGAAGCCCATTGGCCCCTCTAGAATGTTCCAGGTTTACCCATAATATAATAAATTAAATATAATAGCTTCAGAAGCAGCATGGGCCTTTCTATAGACTGTCCCAATAAACCAATAATAATGTTAATATTAAAAATAAAATTGAAGGTGAAGCCAGCATTACAATTAATGTCATTCTAAAAATGTCGCCTTGTCAACCTCAAAATACATAACATAATACTGATTAAGAAGCCGCATGGTCCTGTTTTCGACTTTCTAAACCAATAAGAATTATAATTGAGAAGCGGGTTCTCAAATGTAAATCATGAGATCTGGGACTTCAACCATAAAATATTTAGAATTTTAGGAATAATTTTTCATAATAATAAAATAAATATAATCATGAATATGTATTTATAATAAAAGAAGCCACATGGGCCCTACCTAGACTGTCCAGTCAAAAACCAACAAAAAGATTACAAGTCAAATATGAAATAGATAATCTCAGAAGCTCTATGAGCCTATCTCAGACCTGTCCAGGGCCGCATAATTAATAATTAAAAATATATTATTCCATATTAATTATTATTATGGGGTTGGTTTCCAGTGAGATAGGCCCATGCGGCTTCTGAAATTATTATTCTTTTATTTATTAATTTTTAATGTGATTTGGACTGGGACTTTCTTAGATGGGGGAGCCAGACCAGCGACTTTTATTATTGTTCTTAATTATTAATTGTTGTTGGTTGACTGGGAAAAGGTGTAGGGTAGGTCCATGGACTTCTTAATTAGTAATGCTAGTTTGCATGAATTACGTTTTAATTATTATTTAAAAATTTTCCTATTCTTCTTCCATTTCATGGGTGACTGAGACATTCTAGAGGGCCAATGCGGCTCTCATTAAATAGATTTTTAATGTGGTCGACTCGGACCGTCTGAAAAAGGATCATGCGGGCTTCTTAGTATCTATTCTTATTTATAATGAAGTTTGACTGGACATTCTAGAGGGATCCATGTGGCCTTAATATTATTTAAATTATTATTATTAATTGGGTTCAATGGGACAGTCCTTGATAGGCCCATGTGGCTATAGAAGGGTATTTCTTATTTTATTATTCTTATGGGTTTACTGGGATGTTCTAGAGGGGCCAAGCGGCTTCTTATTATTATTTTTATTGTTGATGGGACAGGTTTCCAAAGAAGGACCCCTGGCGGGCTCTTGTATTATTTCTTATTTATGTTATAGGTTTGACTTGGGCATTCTAGAGAGGGTCAATGCGTCTTCTTCCTTCTTAATTATTATTCTGAATATAATTAAGAAGTCTGCATTCCCTTCTAGAATGTCCCAGTTCACCCATAATATAGGCAATAATCCATAGAAAGCTTTGTATGGGGTCCTTTTTGACTGTCGCAGCAGTCAACCATAAAAATTAATCATTAAGAAGCCGCCGCATTGGCCCCTCTAGATGTCCCAGGCAAGCCATATAAATAATAACTAAGAATTATGATCTTAAGAAAGTCAGCATAATCCCTATCTAGACTGTCCCAGTCAGACAATAATAAATTATTGAAGAATAATTTTTAATCATTAAAAAATTAATAATTAGAAAACGCATTTGGTCCGCCCTCCTCTAGAAATGTCCCGCCAGTCCTCATATAAATAAGAATGATATATTTAAGGAAGCCGCATGATCCTTTTTAGACTGTCCAGTCAACAAATTAATAATTAGGCCGGCATTTGGGCCTCTACGAATGTCCAGTACTATAAGTAATTCAATATAAATAAAATATTACTTTAAAAGAAACCGGGATGGGCTTATCTAAGGAACTGTTTCAGTTCAACCAATAATTAATTAAATATTAAAATAATATTTAAGAAGCCGCATTGGACCCCTCTAGAATGTCCTAGGTCATCATAATAAAAGAATATACTTGAGAGCTCGCATGGGTCCCTTTTCAGACGTCCCGTCAACGAATATTAAGTAATTAGAAGCTCGCATTGGGCCCCCTAGAATGTCCCAGTCAAATCCATAATAAATATAAATAATAATAATAATATTTTAAGAAGAATTTCCTTTTCTAGACAACTTCACCCTATTCTTATCCTCAAAACAAAAATCGTACCTTCCTCGTTGCTGTTAGAGTAAAACATTGCGCGCGCGCCAGTCTTCAGCATATCTTGTCTTTTTTTTAATAAAGCGTGCTTAAAAATTGAGAACAATATTCAAAGACTGCCATAACATAATCCCAGTTATGACGACATTACGATAGCAATTATATTATAAATTAGTCTGCATCTGGCTTAAATTTTCAATTTTTTAACCCAGCCCTAGTCTGTTTAAAATCTACAATGGAACCCCAAAAAACAGTAAAACAGCAGCATAAAAGAATGTTACAAGACCTTAGCGTATTTTCAATTTCAGTTTTTTGGAATTAAAATAAATATTTATTTTTCATATATGATCAGGTTTATTTTAATTTTTATTTTTATTAAGTTAAATAAATTACTTAAATATACAAAAAAAAAAATTAAAAAAAATATACCCAATAATCAAAACAATCAAAAAAAATCAATCAATCAAGAAATTATTGATATTTTCCATAGAAAAGTCAAGCCTGGATATATCAAATTGATTTTTTAATTTGGATTTTTTTTCCGGGGCCATCCGTTGGCCTGATTAAACTTAGTAATTATTTAAAATTAATTAAAAGTACATAATAATAAATACGTTAAAATTCTTCGGAAAAATGACGCCTTCTTTATGATTCGAATCAGATTAGCACAAACATCCGCATAAACCGTATCTCAATTTTTTTTATCGATAAGTGTCGCGTAAAAGTACCTTTTACCGGTGTATTATTAATAATAACATAGGGTCCGTGATATGAGGCGCTTAGCATTCGACATCACTTAATTCCCATTTTGTAGCAAAGGCACACACAACATCGGAAACCTGGAGTTCCCCTCGCTTGGGCTAAGTGAGTGCTCTACCACTGCGCTAGGAGCGCTTACATAATGTATTTATATGATCATAGTCTTTCCTTCAAGAAGGGAATCTTCACAAAATAATGAGGAAACCATAAGCCTGGTTTTCCCGAAAAAATTTTTTGCATTTGTGCTTACGCTCGTTAAGAATTCTCTAATTCATTTGATTTTCCGGTTCTGTTTATTATCTCAGATTTAATCTCGAATTTCTAAATGGGGCATGAAGAACGTGGTTGTTTTTTACATATATTTGAATCAGCTCTTTCATATTTAAACAACTACGGTGGTTTGGAAGTTAAACAGAAAGTAAAATAAAAAAATAGCAAATGGTTTTTTTATTACAATATTGAATCAGTATTGTGATGAAGTTCGTATGTCGATTGGAAGAGATTAAAATTCTAAAGCTAATTTTTAATGAAATGAAACATTCATTCAACAACGACCCTAAACTCACTACTTCGCCCACATCTTGTTGTTTACCATTTGTTCTAGGCATTTTTTCCTTAAATTCGGGATAAGCGCACGGGAAGGAGCACACCCTTAAGCAAATTTAGTGAAATTCCTTACGTTTTGGGTGAGCATTACTTTCCCTAAATTTGTGTTTAATTTGACAAAATGGAACGCAATTTGGGAAACTCATCCTGAAATTTTGTTAACCGCAAATAGTGCAAATTCGAGGAAAACGGCTATTATAGTCCTTTCCCGATCCATGTGCTACTTAGGGGCAGGAGTTTAATATACTAGGGAACATAGTCTTTTCATCCACGAAGGAGTTTTAACATCTAAGAGAAATGAGCATAGTCTTTCCATCTACGAAAAAGTTTTAATAACTTTAAAAATCTGGGAGGAATGAGCAGTCTTTCCATCTAATCTAAACGAAAAAGTTTTAATCCATCTAAGGAGACATAGTCCTTTTCTCCGACGAAGGGACCTTAAAATCTGAGAAATGAGGCATAGTCCTTTTTCTATCTACGGACGAAAAAGTTTAATCACCTTTAAAATCCCTGGGAGAAATGAGGCATAGTCCTTTATTTCCCATCGTAGCGAAAAAAAAGTTTTAAATAACATCTGCAGAAGATATTAATAATCTTTTTTTTCTATTCTCCTCTGCCATATTTTATGTACGCTCAATAGCAGGGGACCTTAATCACTGAGAAAGTGAGCATGAGTTTTTTTTTTTCTTTTGCCAATCTTCCTACGAAAGAAGTTTTAATACTTTAAATCCCCCTGAAATGAGCATATAGAGTCCTTTCCAATCTACGGAAAAAGTTTTTAAAATAACATCTAAGGTGAACATAGTCTTTTCTCTTTATTT
>JABUQX010103154.1:10000-17500 GCA_015478945.1 Trachelipus rathkii | reverse complement strand
ATTTACATCTGACCTAATGAGAGATGTAACGAAGATGCTGAATATAAAACAAAAGTTTTCTAGTATCTACCACCCCATGAGTCAGGGACTGACCGAAAAGTTTAATGGTACTTTAAAGCGGATGCTCAAGAGAATGTGTAGCGAGCAGGTGCGGAAATGGCATAAGTTCATCGAGCCATTGTTGTTTGCATATAGGGAGGCCCCACAGGACTCCACAGGATTCTCACCTTTTGAGCTCCTGTATGGAAGGACTGTGCGGGGTCCGATGCAAATATTGCATGAAATATGGGCGGGAGACATCAATCCCGAGGAGGCAAGATCGACCTACAGGTATGTGTTCGATTTGCAAGAGAGGCTAAATGAAACGCTAAAGTTAGCGAGGGAAAACTTAGCCAAGGCCCAAATTTCACAGAAAAGATACTACGATAAAGGCGCAAAGAGCAGAAAACTGAAAGTAGGAGATTTAGCTCTGGTTCTCTTACCAACGTCCAGTAACAAGATGCTTATGAGATGGGGAGGACCGTACCCAGTCATAGAGTTGTACGGTAAAGACAATTATAAAATACAAGTGGGAGACGTGATAAAGTCTTATCACATAAATCTACTAAAGAAATATATCGTGAGAGAGGAGAGTGAAGAAGAAGAAGAAGTAGGTCAACATCGGGAGAAGATAGGTGCGTCAGCAGTTATCTTGGATACTGAAAATGAGGAAAATATTAATTTAGTGGATATGGATCCTACACCGATCCAAAAGGAAAAATTATCTGACACTAAGATCAGTGAAGAAATATCAGATCCAATGAGGAGAGAATTGATGGAGATCTTGGAAAGGCATGAAGAAATTTTCACAGATGTGCCTGGCACTGCGAAAAATGACTTTCACGCCATTGACCTCATTGATGATACCCCAATCAGATTAAAGCCATATAAGTTACCATTTACGACGCGGACAGAACTGAAGAAGGAGACAGATAAAATGATTAAAATGGGAATCATTGTTCCATCTACGTCACCATACTCAGCGCCAGTGGTCGTTGTCCAGAAGAAGGATGGGAGCAAAATGGTATGTTCCGATTATAGACCTCTAAACAGGATTACTGTGTTTGATCCGGAGCCCATGACAACGTCCCAAACCTTGTTCACAAAGTTTGCTCGAGACAAGTATTTCACTAACCTCGACTTGGCCAAAGGTTATTGGCAGATGCAAATAAAGCCAGAGGACGGTTACAAGACCGGTTTCTCGGCCGAGGACGGTCATTTTCATTACCTCAAGTTACCATTCGGCATGGTAAATGCCGGTGCGACACTTGTGAGGGCAATGCGCAGAATCTTGGATGGATTCAATGATGTCGATTTCTATATCGATGATATTATTGTCCATTCACAGACCTGGCGCGAACATATGATCACTCTAGAGAACGTACTTCAAAGACTCCAAGAAGAAGGATTTACCATCCGTCCCACAAAATGCGAATTCGCTTCGTCGAGTGTAGAGTTCCTAGGTCACTATATTGGCAATGGTAATAAAGGACTTCACGCAGATAATGTTGTGAAAATTATGAAGACTGAGCCACCTAAGAATAAGAAACCAGTGAGGTCATTCTTAGGGCTCACAGGATATTACCAAGATTTTGTCAAAGATTATGCGAAACTCGCAGCTCCTCTGACTGACCTAACGAAGAAGGGAGAACCGACGAAGGTGAAATGGGAAACGAAGCATCAGCAAGCTTTCGAAAAATTAAAGGAGGCATTGAGTTCTAAACCAATTTTGAAAATGCCAGAACTGACGAAGACTTTCACGTTGCAGCTGGACGCCTCAGACACTTCTCTAGCATTTGTCCTCCTACAGGAATATGAAGGGATCCTTCACGGTATATGGCAGCAAAAAGCTTTCAGCGACTCAGCAAAGGTATTCAACCATGGAGAAAGAGGCCTTAGCAATAGTAACTGGCATCAGAAAGTTTGAGCAATACCTCTATGGAAGAGAATTTATTCTGCAGTCCGATCATCGACCTTTAACTGCCATGAGTAAGAAGAGATATGAGAACTCAAGGATCATGAGATGGTCATTATACCTCCAAAGATTTAGATTTATCTTAAACCACATCAGTGGGAAAGATAATGTAATTGCTGATTATCTGAGTCGATCATATGCCGAAGAAACATTGGATTCACCTGCAGGAGCAACCGCGGAAGAAGGAAGCACTACAGGATGAAACTAATGTTATAATACCATGTAAATAAAGCAAAAATTGTAAACAATTTGCTTAAGGTTCATGGGGCCAAAGATGTAACGCGATATACATGATATGTATAAATTTGTTTCTTGAGGTAAAGTTCCCATAAGCTTTTGCTTTTAAAATCCTCCCAGTTCTACATAACATGTATGTCTTGAGGGGCCGGTGGGAGCCAATGTAATATATGCACCACCTATATATATATATATACATATATATATATATATTACAAATAATATATATATATATATATATATATATATATATATATATATATATATATATATATATATATATATATATATATATATATATATATATATATATATATATATAATATAATATTTATTTTTGTTAAAGGTACATATGAAGTGTTATAGGAAACACCAATGTAGATTTATTTTCAAGCGTCTCTTTATAATAAATAAAACGTTGGTGATTGCTGTAACTATTATTATTATTATTATTATTATTATTATTATTATTATTATTGTGTGTGTGTATTATTATTATTATTATTATTATTATTGTGTATTATTATTATTATTATTATTATTATTATTATTATTATTATGTATGTGTGTGTGTGTGTGTGTGTATCTTAATAAAAAAAGTGAAAAAGTGAGACGTTGTCTCTATATATATATATATATATATATATATATATATATATATATATATATATATATATATATATATATATATATATATATATATATATATATATATATATATATATATATATATATATATGTATGTAATATGTATAATATATAATATATATGTAATATGTCCAATAATAATAATAATATGTATATGTTCTTTCATATGTATGTAATATGTGTAATACTTTGATCCTTCAATTGAAAGTTTATGTATGTAATATGTAATATGTTCAATACATATTTCATGTAATATGTATGCTAACTTAACCAACAACAATAATAATAATAATAATAATATAATATGTTTATGTATGTGTGTAATATGTGAAACAATAATGTGTGTGTGTGTGTGTAATATTTTTGTGGACAAATTTTTCATTTTTGATTTAAGATGAGGCTCCAAATCTTCAATGTCAGTTTACCTTTTTCTCCTGGAGGCATAAAATATTTTCTTTTAAGTCGTTATTAAATCTTAAAGATACCAACACGCCCACTCTACTGAGGCTGTCTATATACTTTCTTTTCTATTTTAATTAGATATTGTATATATCATTTGTTCTACTGTTTCTACTTATCTCTGAGTGGCCGAAGACAGTATTCTACATTACCAGTCTTGGTATAAAAACCTTTGCAAGTCATTTTTTACAGACATTCTTGCTTCCATCTTGCTCTGGTCGGAGGTGTTGTTGGGTTGGCAATACTTCTTGTATATTCCTCGATCGCTTTTATTTGTGTGTCAGTGCTCACACTTTCGTTTTCATGTGTGCATTTATTTTGTGATTTCTATGGTGTAAATAATTCTTTTATCTATTTTTTAATTAATATTGTGTAGTGTTACGAGGTTATAATATTGCTATGAAATATCATTGATTGTTTTAAATTAATTGGTTATTTTATCAATAATATCGTGTTTGTAAAATATTTCTGTGTCCGTAAATTTTTATGTGCGCGCATGTGCGTACGTTCATGTAAGTGTGGAAATATTGCAGTCGCTCGGTTGCCAATTATCGTCTGCAAGGTAAGACAGTATATTTAATATAATATTTCTTTTAATAAATTTATTGATTTATTAATTTATATTAAATATAAAGGAAGTAAAAATTCATTTTCTTGTTTCAAGTATTTTATTTAATGTGCATTTGTTTAATAATTACCTTCAATGAGAAACTTCTTAATTTTCGTTAAGAGATTTCCCATTGAAAGTACTATTAAGGCCGTCAGCTGTTCATGCACACAAATATACAGACAATTTAAGAATTGTCATGTCTATTTCCATAATTATTATTTATATATATATTTAAAATATATTTATTTTATATATATATATATATATATATATATATATATATATATATATATATATATATATATATATATATATATATATATATATATATATATATATATATATATATATATATAAAAACTTAAAAATATATATAAAAAATTTAATAACACAATATTTTATAGTTATTGTGCAGTTGTATATGTATATTTATACGCATATATATATACATTTATCAAAGTAAACGAACCAAATAAGATCATGCATTAAAAGATTAAAGTGTTCGAGATAGTATGGCATCCTGGGAGGGAAGCTCTATTAAACTTAGCATACAGAGAGCTACAGAGATATACATATATATATATATATATATATATATATATATATATATATATATATATATATTATATATATATATATATATATATATATATATATATATATATATATATATATATATATATATATATATATATATATATATATATATATATAACAATCTAGTAAAATAATTTTTTATATTTTTGTGTAAGTGTGCATAAATTACTTTTTTCTTTTTTTAATATCGATTGCATGCATTCGAACACATTCTGTAATTAAAAGGGAAATATTATAAAATCGATTATCTTTTCTAAAATATCAATATCTGATAGGATTACACTCAAACGGACTATTAACTAATTTTTTATATTTATGTGTAAATGTGTGCATAAATTATAGGACTTTTTTTTTTAATATCGATTGCACGCATTCGAACACATTCTGTAAAGCAAAAGCCTAAAAATAAAATGGTATTAAATTTAGAAAAAAGTACGAAAAATGTCATTGCCTGCTTATCTAGGATTTGGCGCCTCTCTCTCTCTCTCTCTCTCTCTCTCTCTCTCTCTCTCTCTCTCTCTCTCTCTCTCTCTCTCTCTCTCTCTCTCTCTCTCTCTCTCTCAATCTGTTTTTTTTTTATGTCTTTGCAATGAGAGAGAAATATATATATTTAATATATATATATATATATATATATATATATATATATATATATATATATATATATATATATATATATGCTATGCTTTGTAATATGTAATAATATAATAATGTATATATCACCGATAATTACTTCATCTGTTCTATATTATCACCATGCTATTTTTTGCACAAAAAAAATAAACACAACTATCCCCCTCATAAGATGCGAACAGACTGACTTTAGTCCTTTAGTGTCTCTATATACATGGAAAAGAAGGACATTACGTGGACAAATCTAGCTATCTTCTGAAATTGTAACCTTAATTTTTATGAGAAAAATTTCCAAGTTGCTATGAAATAAAAAAAAAGACAAACTGGCAACATTATAAAAGTACTATAGGAATTTTGAATTTATTTTCTTCCAGTTGCCATAATTTCTTTATTTTAAGAACTAATAAAGTCGGCACTTTGTCTCGGCGGCAAAATAGAGCCCACATTCTATTTAATTGGATATATTGAAATAAAATATCATTGAATAAAATATATGGTAAAAAGACTCCTTTGTTATTTTCTTAATTTATTACTAATAATTTGTATGTATTAAATTGAAAAAAAAATTCAGATCACTTTTCTTTGACAAAAATTACTTATTTCTATCAACATCCTACGAATGGCATTTTTAATTTGGAGGGGCGGCAGCCCTAGAGCCCATATAGACGAGCCGCCACTGGTTCTACCCATGCATGCGCTTACAAATAAACATACATCTATGTGTGTTTATATGTAGGTGAACGGAAGGGCATGAATGAAAACATATACTCTTAAGGACGGTACTCCTTTGATTTTTTTTTATTAAAGTATTTTAAATTATCCCAGTCGTTTCCATCATTTTCCGTGAATTATTTATTTTATTTATTTGTGAATATTCCAATTAATTAATATTCTAGGTCAATTAGCTATGTGTTTTATGTTCAAAACATTGAGAGTCACAGTAAGTACAATCTTTGATAACGGGTATTGATGTCTGGATGGGTCATGGTATAAAACGAACCCGTTCGAACCGTTATGTCACTAGGAAAATCTCCAAGGTGTTTTGTTGGTAAGTTTTGAATCATTGATTACTTTGCTGTACGTCACAGGCCGATATCTTATCCAACAGGAGGTTGGAACACTGGCATAATATAGGTCGAGAATCTTTAGAAGTGTATTGAATGGTTGCACATGTCATAGAACCTGTAGAATTAATTGTATTTCTAAATGTATTTGTCTTTGCATTTATTTAATATCATCAAACAACCTATACATACTGTTATATATATATATATATATATATATATATATATATATATATATATATATATATATATGGTATATAAATAAGTAAGTGTCTATATATATATATATATATATGCTGCTCTTTCTTTTATTTATTTTTTTTTATATATATATGCTGCTATAACTATATATGCTCTTGTGTGTGGGTGTGTGTGTGTCTTTGTCTTTGTGTGTGTGTGTGTGTCTTTATGTGATTCTTTCTATGTGTGTGTCTCCTCTCCATCCTCTTTCACTCTTTCTTTGTCCTGGGACATGTGTGTGTGTGTGTGTGTGTGTGTGTGTTATATATATATATATATATACTATTTATATATATATTGCTCTACTACTATATATATATATATATATATATATATATATATATATATATATATATATATATATACATATATATATATATGTGTGTGTGTGTGTGTGTGTGTGTGTGTGTGTGTGTGTGTGTGTGCGACGTAGGGGTGTTGTTAGAGCGATCGTCTATGTATTTAATATCTTAGTGCGTTAAAAATTTCATTTTAAGGGTAAAACTCCGTTTTGGTGTCCGGTCCCCATCTTCTGCTATGCATTCTGTGCTCTTCGGCGGGGAACTCTCCGCTCTCGGGGTTCACTGTCATCATTGAGAGTTCTGAAACTGTTATTCATGTTCTACGGCCTTATAAACATATACATTGATACCAATATTGTATCATTAAACGTATCTTTACTACCCGGCTCCGCACCGGCACCAGCACCAGTATCAGGCACCATCGCATACAATGACTCAATTGTTTCAACATATGAGAGTTCTTCATATTCCTTCTTCTTATTCAGTCCTCCATCTTCATCTGTTACGAAATCCATGTTTTTCAATTGGGGCCCCCTCCAGGGGGTCCTCAAACACCTTTGAGGGTTCTGAAACCCTCAAAATTGAGATCTACGTCCTTTAAAACATATACAATAACACCAATATTATGGTGTTAAGTTGTTTACACCTACAATCACTCATTTGCTTCGACATATGAGACTTTTTATTCCTTCTTAT
>JABUQX010103154.1:0-7500 GCA_015478945.1 Trachelipus rathkii | reverse complement strand
TTCCATTCCATTCCATTCCATTCCATTCCATTCCATTCCATTCCATTCCATTCCATTCCATTCCATTCCATTCCATTCCATTCCATTCCATTCCATTCCATTCCATTCCATACTACCTATATACTCTTAATGTTAATTTTTTATAAGCTTATTTTTTTTACCTTTTTGTGCGGTGACAAGGTTTAGACTCCCTGCATCCTCCGTAGGAGGTGCTGAGCCCCCAAAGTAAGTTTATGATAAGATGTTGAGGGAAAAAAGTTTAAAAAAATAAATGAATATATATATATATATATATATATATATATATATATATATATATATATATATATATATATATATATATATTTGCCAACTATAGCTGGAATGAATAATGTTTTGTTCGGGAACGCCTCTACTTCTGCTGAAAAGGTAGGGGCCGTGATCACGGATGGAATGAACAGGTTCATTCCATCTTCCACTAAATCATTTTCTCCCCATAATCCATGGTTCGGTGGCTCTTGTTCTCGTGCCATCCAGGAGCGTGACATTGCGTATAGGGCTTGGAAGAACTCTCGTTCTGCTATTACTCTAACTAATTTTCGCTCATTAAGCTAGAAATCGATGCAGGGATATTATTCGACTGGCCAAGCGTTCTTACACTAAAAGGTGACAACCTGCTTGGTTCTCCTTCTGATAAAATTTCTGGCCTCTTGCCAAAAACATCTCAAATAACTTCTGTGAAATCTGCCTTTCCCACTCTTATCCGTTCTGACGGTTTCTGTTGCTTCTTTACTCCTGCTAGAAAGGCTTCGAAATCTCTTTGAATGCTTCTTTTCATCAATTCCACCCTTGGTGATTCGGCTCCCTCCTCCTGCTCCATCCCTCTCCAGGTGTCCAATGTCTCTGATATTTACTCATGATCAGGTACGCCCGAGATGCTGAGATCCATGTGAACGTCCGGAAGGCCAGTGGCCCCAGATGGCATTCCTCTCGTGTTTGAGGAGTGTGCTTCTGAGGTGGCCACCTGTACTCGTTCAACTCTACTCCCTATGCCTTAACATAATACTTTTCCTCAATGCTGGAAGCCCCGCTTTTTATTCAGCCGATCCCGAAAAGGTAGCCGCTTTGATCCTTCTAACCTTCGACCTATTGCCTTAACTATTCTGTCTAAAATCTTTGAAGCTCTCCTTAACTCTCATTTCCTTGATCGCATAGAATAAAGTTCCTTCTTCTTACAGATCGTCAGTATGGCTTTTGACGTTCGAGATCAGCTGGTGATATCCTTTCCTATCTAACTAATCTATGGTCTTCTGCACTTAAGGATCATGGAAGTCTTGTGTGGTAGCACTTAACATATCTAAGGCTTTGACAGGGTATGGCACACTTCGCTACTCTCTAAGCTACCTTCCTTTGGATTTCTTCCTTCGCTTTGCTTATTCTTGTCTAGTTTTCTTTCAGATCGTTCCATTTCAGCACTTGTTGATGGAGCAACCTCTTCCTCCTTTATTTGTGGTGGTGTTCCTCAGGGTTCTGTTTTATCTCCAACCACTACTTTTCATCAACGATCTTCTTAGCTGCACTTCTAACTCTGTTCACTCCTATGCTGATGACTCAACTCTCCATTCTTCCCTTCATTTCAATTGTGCTCCTTCGTTTGTGTCGAGTTGCCCCTTGGCAACAGCTTTCCGATTAAATTCTTACCAATCTGGTCGGGATTTCTCAATGAAGTAACCGCAATCTTGCGAATTTCAACTTGTCAAAAACTCAACTTCTTAATATCTCCCTCTCTAAAATGCCTCCCAACTTTCCTATCCCTTTTGATGGCTCTAATGTCTTACCCGTAAACAACATAAACATTCTAAGACTAAACATAAATAGTGAATTGTCTTGGAGACCTCACATCACATCGGTTGCTAAAATGGCCTCAAAAAAGCTGGGAATTCTTTTCAGATTGCGTGAATTTTTCTTCTGCTCAGATACTCCAGTTATATAAAGGTCTTATTCGCCCCTGCATGGAATACTGTTCCCACATTTGGGGTGGATCGGTTCCATCCTCCTTTTGGATAGGAGTTGAAGCTAAGGCTAAGGAGGCTTATAAACTGTCCCCATACTTTCTGACTCCCTTGGCCCTGCGTCGTGACGTTGGTGCCTATCTCTTTTCTATAGGTATTACAACGGCAGGTGCTCGCGAGAATTGACCTCTCGCATTCCTCCACCACTGCGTCGCCCTCGTAATACAAGAGGTTCCTTGTTCTCTCATGAAAATTGTGTGAATATTGGAGACTCAAGGATCACTCGTTATGGTACCTCCTTCTTTCTAGCCACATCTGTTTGTGGAGACTCCTTGCCTTCTTTTATTCCGTCCATTCCGTCCATTCCTTCTTCCATTATCCTCTCCTCTCTCTTCTCTCTCCTCTCCTCTCTCTCATATATATATATATATATATATATGTAATATGTGTGTGTGTATGTATGACTCTTTCTCCTCCTCTTTCTTTAATGTGTGTGTTCTCCTCCTCTCTCTCTCTCCATTATTCCATTCTTTATATATAATTATATATATATATATATTTGTAGTTGTAGATAACTGTATATATATATATATATATATGTATATATATGTATGTATGCATATATATATATATATATATATATATATATATATATATATATATATATATATATATATATATATATATATATATATATATATATATATATATATATATATATATATATATATATATATATATATATATTCTACAGCACCCGTAGTAGGTGTAGCAATCTCGAAATGTGAAATTTTAGTTGTGTGACCTCTAAAATGAAATTTAGAGAAATAATAATATAGCCTACAGACATGAGTCGGATTCAGAGAAGGAGTCGAAACCGGATCTGTAAACGAACATAATACGACATACAAGATGATAATTTATATGTTTACGAACAGTACAGAACCCGATTTTTTTTCAGACCCCTTTTGGGTGATTAATCAACCCGAAAAAGGTGATTCATTAAGCAACAAAGTTAAAGTTTAAATAGCTCTCTTAGCTCATAGGCAAGCCTGAACGCTTGATATTATTATTATTATTATATTTTATTATTATTATTATTATATTATTATTATTATTATTATTATTATTATTATTATTATTATTATTATTATTATTATTATTCATCTACCTTTTCTCCCTAAGACAGGGGGTAAGGTGGGTAACATGCATCGGAAATGAAAAGCAGTAGAAGAATATGACAAGAGTCGAAAAGAAAGCCCAGCCTTACCGCCCCTTCTGTACCATTAATTAGTAAGAACTCGTCGCAGTCAAAAAAATCCACCCTACAGCTTCACGGGACCACGACGGACCCTCACTATGGTAGATCGTCAGTTTAAGGGTTCATCCCTTGGCCCAGGTGGGCCACAACCATACCCCCTCTCAAAACCTCGCCATTCTCTCCTATTTTGCACCATTATTCTCGCCTCTGCCAAAGTCACATTTCTTTCCTTCAGACATTCGTTTACTGACTCACACTCAATCCACTTTTTTTCTTCGGTCTCCCCACAGCCGATCGTCCAACACACTCGCCACTATACATCCCCTTAACCAACCGACTATCATTCATCCTTTCCACACGAGCAAACCATCTCAACATACTTTCATTTATTCTCTCGTTTACCCTTTTCTTCACACCACACAGTTCTCTAGTACGTTCATTCCTCATTTTATCAATTCTTCTTACACCTAGCACGTCCCTAAGATTGTCCATCTCAACACATTGAACTTTAGATCTATACTTCTTATTCCAGACCATAGTCTCCTACTATACAATAACACAGGTAACAACATGCCTCATGTAAGACCCTAGCGCTCAAGACTTAATCCCTTTACATTCACCAACGATTTAATTGCCAGCCACACCTTCCTGCCGTTCACAGCTTTCCTGCTGCCATCCATCCATTCCACCCTTCCATATTCCCAGCTACTCCATCCTTCCACACTGAGACTGTCCTCCTCACTCCCCTGCCCTCTTATCTACATTTTTCAACCCCCTCTTTTCCTGCAAATCTCTACCAGTCCTCTCAAACTCTCTTCAAGATTCATACAAAACCAAATCATCATATAATCCATTCTCCATCATTCTAACATCATTTCCTGCCACATCCACATAATTCATAACCTCATCCATTTACAAATTGAATAATAAGGAGACATAACACAACCCTGCCTCCTCCGCTATTAATACTAAAACCAATCCCTTTTGACACCATTTATTCTTACACACGCCTCACTATCGTCATTCATTACTTTGGATTTCATTCAGGCCTACCTGTACCATATATCACCCCCAACACCTGCCATAAGCACCTATTAACCTATCATACGCCTGTTGTACCATCCATAAAACCTAAGTAAAATTTCTTCTACTTCTCCCTCATTTTCTCAATCATTTTGTTTCAATGTAAGATTTGATCCACACATCCTCTGCCACTCCTAAACACCTTGTTCTTCATTAATCAATCCTTCAGTCCTCGACGCACTCTTTTCGACCAAAATACCAGCATATATCTTCCCCACAACACTCCAATAAACTAATTCCCTATAATTTCTAGTTCCCTTTATCTCCCTTACCCTTATATAAGGGTACTATTACTCATCTCCTCAATCCCTCAGGACTATACCCTCCATAAACGCTTTATTACACAACTTCAGATAAAATCAATCACTATCTCGCGCCTCCGTTCTTGATCATTTCGCAGTGAATTTCATCTACCTGCAATTTCCATTCTTCTTTCTCCTCTACCATTACCTCCTCATGGTATAATCTCATCCATCCTATTCCTTCTTGCACCATCAAATTACATATTCACCATCCACCCCTCTTCTTACTGCTGTGTTATACAATTTCGAGAGTTTCTTTCCACCACTCCCCTCACATCCATTTGATCAGTTACAAAAACACCATCCCTATTCATTATTCTGAGCAGGTTCCCCTAATTCTCATTCTTAACTTAGCTTCCTCGCTTCAGCTTCCAGAGCTTCCTTTTTCTTTATAAGTTCAATTCATCCTCCTTCCAACTGTTCATTTTACCTCTTCTTTTCTCTCCTACAGTCTGCCTTTAGTATTTCTTTTTTCCTCCTTATATAATTCCAAGCATCTTTCTTTGACTCACACACACACAAAGTCTACCATAGCTCTGTACCACAAGTCATCATCAAAATTGCAACTCCTCTTCTCCCCCTCTCATTCCATTCCACACCAGCACACACACATATTTGAAGACCTACTAAAATTATATGATTTAATAGAACAGCACAAGATATTACAAAATAAAGCATGTAACTTCCTAATATCTAACTTTCATAATAATCAGATTCGAAGAGGTATAATTCCTAAATCTAAGAAATTGCGCACATATAAATTCTCCATTTTATCGATTACGAAAAGCTAGATAAGCAGATAGTTATAAATGTGCTAAACTCTATATACAACGACTTACCGCAAGAATTAAAAAATTAAAGTTCACTAAAATCATTTACAATTAAACTAAGGGCAAGCTCCAGTATTGGAGCCATTAGCACCCAATTTTAGCCCCTAGCTAAAAATGGACATAAAATTCTTAATTTCCAGACAATTTTGATAGAAAAGAAGCAAACTGTAGCTTTTTCTAACCTCTAAAACGTCGTTTTCGGGTGTTTTATGTGTCTGTAGTCATTTTATAGGAATTTTCATTTTTTCAAAACTTATGTTTTTGACATTTATCACTTCAACTTCTACAACTTTTTTCGAAATGACTTCAAACTTGATATTTTTATTCGGTTATTTATTGTAAAGCTACATGAAATCTGAAGAAAGACACGAAAAAAATCAACAGAATCTAAAATTAATTGAATGAAAATAAGAATTTTAGATTGAATTCAGTGACATAAGAAGATGCTAAAAGGAAAATTAAAGAAAACCAGATAAATAGGGTATAAAATTCAGTATGACTTAAATATATATATTATATATAAAAATAATATATATATATATATATATATATAGTATTTTGTTAGTATATAAAAAGATATATATATATATATATATATATATATATATATATATAAATATATATATATATATATATATATATATATATATATATATAAAGATAATATAAAACATGAGGTAAAACGGGAAGATTAAAAAATATAATCTAGAAAGAAATTATATGTAATTAGTTGTTAGGCAATCTAACTACAATGTTTTAATAAATTCCTGATCAAAGAATAAATTTTTTTTAAAAATATAACATTTTATTTATATTTTACTTACAGTGTATTTAAATTTGATAACAGCGATATTCGATTATTAAAAAGTTTTCGTCGTTAATGCAAATAAAAGAAAAGAGCAATGAACGAAGTATAATAATAACATATTTAAAAAAGTATATATATATATATATATATAGGAGGTTATAGTGAATATAGATATATATGGTTCTGTTGGTGCGTATATATATATATATATATATATATATATATATATATATATATATATATAGAGTATATTTATATATATATATATATATATATATATATAAAAGAAATATAGAGAGATAGTATATTGTCGTTATTATATATATATATATATATATATATATATATATATAAATATATACATATATATATATATATATATATATATATATATATATATGCATTTTGCAAACTTTATGAATTCATCCTTCTTTTTTTAAAGTGACTGAAAGAAAAGGTGAGTTGCAAATTTTGTCTCTTCTCGTAATTCTTCGGAATCATTAAATGGATATATTGCCATTTCTTTTATTTCTATTATCTTACTCTTTCAGTTTCGAGGTTACATTTAATTAACTTAAAAGGATTCAGCCATTCAAACTGATAGTGAGAAGAGAGCAAAACTTATATATATATATATATAAGAGCAGCAGCAGTATAGTATATAGAGAGAAAGAAAGAGTATATATATATATATATGGTTATATAATATATATATATATATATATATATATATATATATATATATATATATATATAAATAGTTATATTTGTTATATATTTGGCATATATATATATACGGTATATATATATATATATATATATATATATATATATATATATATATATATATATATATATATATATATATATGTTATATTTATATATTTGTTATTTAGAGCAGCAAAGATATATATATATAGTTATTATGTATATATATATACATATATATATTATATATACATATATATTTAAGGAAATTCGTGTATGAAAATTGGGTGAAAGGTGACAGATGTAATTAACGGTGCAATCTGTGTTTAAATTTAGGTAGATTAACGAACGGAATATTTTATTGAAAAGTATATATATATATGTATATATATATATATATATATATATATATATATATATATAGATAAGGCGAAGCGGCGCACGAAACGTATGAGCGTTTCACGATAAATGCGAAACGGTTCAAATTGATAACCGAAATCTGAAAAGTACAATATAG
>JABUQX010103153.1:17500-20000 GCA_015478945.1 Trachelipus rathkii | reverse complement strand
TCATTATTGGCACATTGGCCCCTGCTGTTGGCCTCTTTGACATGGCAAATTTGGTTGAAAATAACTGCCGGCCTCTCACTTCCTTTAGGTCTTCGGGTAAATGCTTTCTTGCGCTATTGATGGTGCCCACCAGGGTAAGCCCTTGGTTATAAAGTTGGATTGCCAAGGGAACCGAGGTGTAATACCGGTCTGTCGTTACATTTCTATTTGTGTGGTAGTAGGGTCTTGTCAGGTGCAAGACAATCTCCTCAGAATTTTTAGATGGTGTGTCACCTACTTTCCCACCATAGGGCAACAATTGAAGGATAAGGCCCGGTATCGCAGTCCGACAACATTCTAAGGAGCAGGCCATATTTACCGGGTTTTGATTTTATATACACCCTAAAGGATGCATTGCCCCTAAATAAGCATAGCATTTCGTCTATGCATAAGTATGAACCCGGTGTGTAATTTTCTTTTAGAATGTTGTTTAGCATGTCAAACACCTCCCTCAGTGGTTCTAATTTGTCGGGATTCGATCTCTTTCTCTTTCTTTTCTCTATTTCCTTTCATCAAAGCGAAGTAATGTCAACATCGCTTTGAATCTCCTCAAAGACATTCCCGCCTTATGTATACTCTTTCCCGACGTTTCACTCCACAGGCTTTCCAAATCCTGTTTCGTGTCAGAGTAAACCCCCATCGCTATCAAAATCCTAAAGAAAGCCGTAATTCAATGAAGTGTAGGCCGATACAACTGCTTATCCCTTACATCATGTTCTTCAATGAATTCTTGAGCAAATTTATTTGTTTTTCGATTATATGCTCTACTTGCTTTGCATATAAGCGTCAAAACATTGTATGATGGTCGTCACATCTGCCGCTTTACAGTTGAATTTGATGGTTGTGTAACAATGTTTCTGGCTCTTGTCCTTGCCGATGGTATTTCAAGGGTCGACCACAAGTGCCCAGTTTTTGCTCTCAAACAATTTTCATCACCATCATCAGGGGCGTCGTCAGACGGTTCATTCTAAATAAACCCCTCATTTTACCATATATATATATATATATATATATATATATATATATATATATATTATATATATATATATATATATATATATATATATATATATATATATATATATATATAGGCACTACTCCTTTAAAGGAAGTTAGATAAATAGTCATGATATCGAAATATCTCCGAACCTATACGAACCTACTGGTGTTTTGTTAGCGCGTCCAGCAGTATTTAGTGGGACATTTTAGGGGGTGTTAACATGTCTGTGTCCTATAATTTATTTAGTTCTCTAATGCAACGTTTCTCAACCTTTTAAGACTCGCAACCCAATGAAAATCTTGATAACATAGAGCCCACGACTAATCATATATGCCCTTATATATATATATATATATATATATATATATATATATATATATATATATATATATATCTTTATATATACATACCATATATATATATATAGTAACATACTATATATAATTCCTTAATAAAAGATGCTTTCCGATGCATTAAGTATATAATTTTTATTTTATTAAGTATTAACTTTTATTAATAACAACTGTGTAACATTTGATTATAAATATTTTATTTTTGTGACCCACCGTACACCGTATATCACGCTCGCGGCCCCCTTGGGACTCATGACCCAGAAAGCTGAAACGCTGGGTCTAAGGGATTCATTAAAAATGAATTAGAAGCTATTAATTTAATATAATTAAAGAAATAAATAAAAAATAAATAAATTTGATAGCAAAATTAATAATGTTATAGTTATAGTAAATTTTTTAAATTTAATAATTTCCACTTTATAGTTAAATTACAAGAAAAGAATAGTGTTAAAAAAAAAATTTGATTCGCAGAACTACTCATGCTTCCCACAATTGTGTGCTTCCCTGCAGTGTGACGTGTTAGCTAAACAACCAATAGAAACTAGAGTTACCACAAGTTGCTTTTATCATGTTAATTTTTTATATGTTAATTTTTTTTTTTAGGGCTCGAGCCGACGGAGGGACAGAGGGAGGACGAAGTCCCCTACATGCGAGACCGAGAGACCCTGACTCTTTCCTTTCTATCTTTGCTATTTAATCTTGGGTACATTCCTTTAGTTTAAAAAAAAAAAAAGATGTTATTGGCAACCTTTTCGCACTATTGAGATTGAAATAATAGAAAAAAATCGATTAGATTGTTCTTTGGTTTTATATGGGCAAAATACCCTTTGATAGGTTCCTCTATATATATATATATATATATATATATATACTCTTTCTATATATCTTTCTATATACCTTATATATATATATATATATATATATCTTTATATATAACTTAATATATATATATAATATATATATATATACTGATATATGAAGGATTGTAGATTTTGGAATAAAAAAAATCGTGTGTTTAGTTTGTTCACTTATTGCCATGGCAGTATAAACTGAAATCGTAATGTAACTTGGATTTGGCAACCCAAGGAGAGGTTAAGCTAGCAACCCT
>JABUQX010103153.1:5000-12500 GCA_015478945.1 Trachelipus rathkii | reverse complement strand
ATAAAATTTATAACGTTATGAAATATAAATGTTTAACGAAATTCTTTAATAAAAAATTTTATTTTATTTTTACTAGTAATATATTTTAAAAATAAATGAACTGATAGAAATCTACTTTAAAATCAAAAAAATAATAAAATTATATAAAGCAGAATTAAAATAACGCTCGTTATTAATTCTTAAAATTTTTTCTTAAAAATTGTAATTTTTTTTTAGGAAGGTCCATGCAGTAAATAAGATTTTGGGCAATTTCCTTGTCAAAGGCAATTTTAGGCGTTAGCCTTTGTCAATTACTTTAACATTACTTAAAAACTTAAGCATCTGGAGCCAGTTGCCGAAGTGAAACAAAAGCTCTTAAGATTCCTTTTCGTTAAAACTTACATTTTTAAACTAGAAATGTATATACTTAGTGATTTTTTAAAATTTGCATTAATCTTACATTTTTTTAACTTAAATTTTTATTATTATTATTAAACGCCTCTTTTGAGGGTTCTCTTAGTGCTACACCGTCCCCAAACCTTGGATCAAGGCGTAGCACCGCACACTTGGCTCCCAAGACTAGCCTTATTATACTAAGGCTCCCTTTAATAGCTTCCATAGCCACCTCCTCTGTTCCGATCTTTGCAGGAATCTTTTCAAGGTAGGTCACTAGCGATGTTTTCACCGCTCCAAGAGACCCTACCATCACCGGCACTATCTCTACCTCATCCATCTCCCACATCCTTTTGATGGTGTATCGTAGTCTCTGGTACTTTTTCTTTCTCTTTCGTACCTACCCTTAACTGACATTTTCTTGTTTGCTTGTTAATTACAATATCCGGTCTATTATTTGGTACAAATATGTCAGTGGGTATGCCAAAATCATAAAGAATTTGAACATGATCATTATCAACTATTGCAGGGGGTTTATAATTCCAGTGATTATTAGGGGTATCAATATTATATAACTTGCAGAGTATACAATGAATGAGTTTGCAAATGGAATTGTCTTTCTGTATATAGTCCCATATGTAGCAGTCTCACATCCATACAATATATGGGGCACAGTCTCTGCGAATTTGTTTCATGTTTCTTTAGGTGTCTTTTTAACTGGTTCCGTCTGTTGCATCCACAATTGCATTCACAACAGTTATACAGAGTGTTTAGTAAACATACGGCAAAAATTCAAGAGGTTATTCCCTGGAGTATTTTAAAGGTATTTTGTTCTTTGATGACTTTTGAAAAGAAGCTTTGTTTCGGAGATACAGGGGGGAACAAAAGTTACGACAATAAACATTTATTACCGAACATTACATGTAAACTTTCTTAATCTACAAGAACTGTTGAAAATGACCACCTGCAGCTAGGATGCACGAATCCAATCTTCTTCTCATTGACTGCCGAACTCTTTCAATAACAGCAGGGTCGTTTCTGATTGAGTTACACCCACCAATTATTCGATTTCGCAAGTCATCCTCAATTTCCACTGGAGTATTGTAAACCAATGACCTTAGATGACCCCATAGGAAATAATCCAGGGGGTTTAGGTCCGGGGATCGAGCAGGCCATGGGTGAGGTCCACCTCGACCAAACCAGCGATCTCCGTATGTTAGCGTAGAAATCTATGAGCAAGCACACAAAAATGCGCTGGTGCACCATCGTGCAGAAACCACATTGCATTTCTTGTTGCCAATGGTATTTAGTTTCGATGTCTGCACTTGCCTGATGTTTATTTATTTTGAATTTAGAATTTATTAACTACAGCAATTATCTAAGGCACTGTCTCGCATAAAAAACATAGATTATTTATGGCAAAATTCATATTATACAAAATACGAAAAATCCTTCTTATTGTCGATATCTTTGTTCCCCCTGCATCTCCGAAACAAAGAGGGTTTTCAAAAATCATCAAAGGACAAAATATTCTTGGAATGTTCCATGGAATAACCTCTTGAATTTTTGCCGTATGTTTACTAAACACCCTTTATAATTTATTAACTTGATGAGTAAGGTTTTAATTTTTTAGCAAATCCTTACGGTTGGTTCCAAAGTCACACTCAGAACATTTGAACAATTTAGTTATTTTTTTTTATTTTTTCCCCCCTCTCTATTTAGAGGTTTTAATCCTTCATCCAGGTCCGAAACCTTGGAATCCTAACACAATCAAGATTTAGTCCGGTACTCCCTAACACGAGTCTTAGGATTGCTAGCGCTTCTTTTTTTTTTGATTTTATTCACTTCCATGACCAACATTCCTTAACTACGAAGTTAAGGCTTTAGCTTTTTTGCTATGTGGTCATGCTTTTCTCACCAACTCCAGTCCCTACCAAACAACTATGGTATTAAATTTCCAACCCTCCTCCATCCCCCACATCTTCTTATGTGTTCATATTTTTTTATTTCTTACATTATTTTTACTCCTTTCTCCTCTTCTCATATAATGTTACTATATTGTTACTGCTTATTCCAATCTCTATAATATAGCATTTCTACGTTCTTTTCTCCCTTACTACTATGTCTGGTCGGTTATGTGGTGTAGGTATTAAGATGTTTCGGTATTGTATAGGTTCGTATAGGATCTGGCTTCCTTTTCATTTCTATTGTGGTGGTTTGTGATGCAGTTATGTTCATCGGTTTCTGTTTTCAAAAAATTGTAATTTTTTGGCAAATATTAAAAAAATGAATCATATTGCAAATTGTGTTATATGTCTATCTGTGTATAACCCCATTCGTAGCAGTGTTTCGGATCCTGTCAAAATATGGTTTACTGATTTCTGTTTTTTTCCTTGTGCACATTCTGCATTTTTCGTGATTTCTCTTCTCTATATTCTTCCTGAACCAGTTTGTTTCTAGTATATTTGATCTTCTGTTCGCCGCTATTAGTGTTTCCTCTCTGTCTTTCTTTTTTTAGGGTTATCCTTTAATTTAAAGCGTTCTACTGTTATGTTCCTTATCCGAACCTGTTAGATCGGTTGGTCTAGTACATCTTACTATCCTGGAAGTGTTTTCCACATACATGCTCCCTTTCCATTTGGTGATATCATTATCTATTTTTTTGCTTGCTTCGCGTATTTGTCTTTCAGATCTTTTATCTTCTTTACCCACTTCTGTTATGTTTTATCTAAATTCTTCTTTTACCTCAATCTCTTACTCCTTCCAGGGTAATCCTTTCTTCTTTTTTCTTTGTATTTGATGTTGTTGGGGGTTTCTTTATCTCGTGCTCATACAGCCATTATAAATTTACCTTTCTCTACTCTCTTAAATATTTTGCCTCTTTAAACCTATTATTTCTGTTTTATATATTCTATTCTGTCCATTTGTGGATCCCCCATTCCTCCTTCATTTCTAGGCACATAAATCCTTGGCATGCATTGGGTTTTTGTAGAATTAATACTATGGGCATGTAACATTTTTTTTCTTGTTTTTACGTCTATCCCATTATTTCTGTTGGAACCCAAAATCTATTATACCGAAAAGCTGGTATTGAGGAACGGGGACTGCCAGACTTTTCTTTACAGCGAAGAATTTTATTTCTGTTTTTTATTTTTCTGATTCTAAAAATACTTTTCATTCTTATATTAATAGCTATATATATAGATAATATATATATATATATATATATAATTATATATATAATATAATATATATATATATATATATATATATATAATATATATAAATATATAATATATATTAATATAATATATATATGGTCAGACTTATAGATAGAAAGATACCGTCATGTAACTAGAGAACTACAAATCCTACACTAAAACAAATGACATTTTTGTAAACGGTGAAGAATTTAAGTCGGAAAATGGTAAAAAAATAAAATTAATAATGTTTTAAATGCGGCCTCATATTTTACTAGTGTAAGTTAATGCAGTACGATAAGAAAATCAAATTTCCGTGTTTGCAACTAAATGATCGCGAAAGTTGCCAATAATTGCTTTTTCGTACCCACGTTAAAAGTTAGTTTAGTATAAATGTTGCCATTAAGTGTTTTTTTTTTTAACCTTGTCTCGTTTCATGATTCAGGTCGAAAATTTGTAAATTTTTTTTTTTATTTTTTTTTTAAACTAAACGAATACCCTAGGTGAAACCGCAAAGATGGAAGGTGCCGGGGTCTGGTGGACGACGGGTTGGACTTCGTACCCCCCTCTGCCCCGCAACGGCTCCAGTCCCCTAAAAAGCCCCAACCCCCCCCAAAAAAAAGAAATTTCTCGATAAAATTGTCCACTGATTCCAAAAATGTCATTTGTTTTAGTGTAGCACGTGTAGTTTTCTAGTTATATGACGGTATCTTTCTATATTCTGGTATATATGGTGATATTTGGTTTAAAACTACAACTCATATCTCAAAAACTACAATAGCTACAAGGAAAAGGAATACATTGTTGGAATCCTGGTAAAATTTTATTGCGGAAACAGTAAAAAAAAAAATCATATCTCAAAAACTACAATAGCTACAGCGAAAAGGAATACATTTTTGGAATCCTTGTAAAATTTTAGTTAGGAAAATGTAAAAAAAAAAATAAAATAAAATAAATATTGGCTATTTTTTTTTTTAGGAGCAGGGGACATAGTATATATATATATTATTTGTAAAGGTATTACACGGCAATGTAGGGGGCTCGAGCCGACGGGGAACACAGGGGGGGACGTTTTCCATAAACCGTAGGGGAGGGGAGGAGGAACCCCGCGACACCAAAATCACCAAAGAGCGGGGGGTTCGGGAGGGGGGGAAATAGTCCTACCCGTAGTTCCCCGGAAGCGAGAGACCCCGACTCTTATGCCATCGGCCTGCGGTTATACCCTTGGGCGTATTTCTTAGTTAAAAAAAAATAACTATAATAGAAAAGTCAAAAGTCTATTATTTTTTTTTAACGCAGCTAACGTATAAAAGCGTCTTAAATAGGCTTCTCCTCATTTTACTAATAATTACCAAACAATAATTTTTTTTTTTTTTTTTGTTTTTTTCTTTTTTTTTTTTAACATTTCCCTAACGCAAAAAATTTTTACCAGGATTCCAAAAATGTATTCCCTTTTGCTGTAGCTAGCTATTGTAGTTTTGAGATTTTTTTTTTCCGCCACTAAAATGTTACCAGCGATTCCAACAATTGTATTCC
Source organism: Trachelipus rathkii (assembly GCA_015478945.1). NCBI lineage: Eukaryota > Metazoa > Arthropoda > Malacostraca > Isopoda > Trachelipodidae > Trachelipus > Trachelipus rathkii. Next base: position 7,392 of record JABUQX010103153.1, on the reverse strand, counting down.
CTTTTCCCGAGCTATTTAGTTTTTGGAGATTATGTCATATTGTAGTTTTAAACCAATTATCTAGGTAATATATATATAATATATATATATATATATAATATATATTATATAATATATATAATATATATTATATATATATATATATATATATATATATATAATAAAACTTTTGTAAATCTATTACAATTCCATATAAATATTAATAAAATAAACCCACATTGTTTGGAACTCTTCTGGCCTTGGCTTCCATTGATTTGTAATCGCCGTTCTTCAAATATTCACTGTATGCAGCTAAAATCTTTTTCATCGGTGGCAATTGCATCTCGCTTTGCTTTACGACAATGAAATGCAACAGATGCACCACTTCTTGACATATTTAAAATTTTAAATTATTGTAAATTTTAAAAATTCTGTTGGAATAATCGCAGTTTTTCAAACATTCACTGTATGTAGCTAAAATCTTTTCATCGTTGGCAATTTGATCTCGCTTTACTTTACGACAATGAAATGCAAAAGAGGCATTTCTTCTTGACATTTAAAACTTTTGTAAATCTATTAAAAATAAAGTCAATCTTCTTGCCTTGGCTTCCATTGATTTATAATCACCGTTGCTCAAATATTTACTGTATGCAGCTAAAATCTTTCCATCGGTAGCAAATGCATCTCGCTTTGCTTTAAGACCATGAAATGCATAGGTGCACCGCTTCTTGGCATATTTAAAACTTTTGTAAATATATTACATTTCAGTATAATTATTAATAAAATAACCCCATATCATCTGCAACTCTTCTGGTTTCCATTAATTTATAATTGCTGTTTTGCAAACATTCACTGTATGCAGCCAAAAAATTTTCATGGATGGAAATTGCATCTCGCTTTGATTTACGACAATGAAATGCAACAGATAACCGATTTTTGGCATATTAAAAATTTTTGTAAATCTATTAAAATTTTGTAACGTTAAAAAATTTTATCATAGCCTTCATATTTTTTAACAGTAAGTTTCGAATCACACATTTTACAATTCGGATGGTACTTATTTATTCTCATAGCTAAATAACCTGAAACGTATATCATTACATTCTTCTCAAATATATTAGAAAGATCAGTGTCGGAGAAAAACTTATAAGCATTTATCCCTTGGAATTCTGAGTATTCGTCAATATCTGATATAAATTTTGATATTTGTAATATATAGTTACCTTTATCAGCAGCACAATTTTCTGCTTTGAATGGCTTTAATAATGACTGGAATGTCTCAATTTTAAGCGAATCTTTGAACTGAAACCAATTTTTGAGTCATCATTTTCTTATCAATCCAAAAATAATTTCCAATCCAGCCTGACATAAATGCCTTGTTAGGAGATATTTCCCATTATAATTTTCATGCAACATTCTTAGAAGTCCCGCTGTAGCATTTACTGTTTGCAACAACTCTGACATACATTTTATTTTTGTAGTAACATTTTTGCCATTCCCATCTACAGTAACCCAGCTACCAATTCAGTTATAAATATTTTTCATACGTTCCCAAGAAATACTGTCTATGGATAATGCTTTTTTGAAAGGATAGGCTGAAAACGCTTTAGATAAATTGATTTTTTCAGAGTATTTAGCGGTAGCAATAGCGTTACTTTTTAATATATCACAATCATTAAGATGAGTCGCTATTCTTATTGTTGTTGTCATCGTGGCACTAAGGACTTGTGTTGCTAACTTAACTTTAATATTACCAACAAAGAGTGGAACATTTATATGCTTGTCTGTAACTTTTGGTAAAAGTTGAAAATTTTTGCTTGAATAGTGTTCATAACATTTTCTGATTTCATCCCATTTTGCTTTTCCATTATCATACATTATATCATACCTCTTTACTGTATTTCTAACAAATTTGATTAAATGAGCTGCATCCTTCAAAACATACACTTTATCATTCTCAAAAGTGAAGTAAGGTTTTGAAACGGATATTCTGAGGGATTTAAAACACTTTGTAAAATTTCTTCCTTGATCTGTTGTGATAGTAACTATATTTATGCTTATAGTTTATAGTTTTTAGTTCAGCTAATGTATAAAACATTATTTGCGCAAGGTCCTTGTACTGTATCAAATTTTCAGAAAAATAAAAGCTTAGTGCCTGCTTCCAATTCTTAATTTATACCAACGCTGTATTAGCAACTTTTGATTCTCTTACCCCATCTCCATAGTCAACAAATCCCAATTGAACCCAATCCACTATGATAATCTAGAGATTTTCGTATACCCATTTCGTCCATATACAATCTCAAACTCTCATTAAGATCTACATTCAGAATCTTTCCATGAAGTGAACCAAACACACTTGAACAAAATCCAGCCGATCCATGATCTTGTACTTATGGAGAGAAGCTTAAAT
>JABUQX010103153.1:0-2500 GCA_015478945.1 Trachelipus rathkii | reverse complement strand
CCACATAATTATATATAAGTATGTATTAGTTTTAAACTCTATTTACAGTTATATTTTATATATTTTGTTTTCCTAAATGCTGGACGAAAGTTTCTCGAAGCCATTAGAGATGAGAAAATTTCACTTTGTGTAGAGAAAGAATCTCTAGATAAGAAGGAGGTAAGAAACATGTTTAACCAGATTAATTATTGTACAGAGTATAAAAAATAAATTAATATTCATAACACATTTTAATTATAAAAAGTTAAAACAATTATCTTCTTATAAAAAATATGAATACATGCAAATGTTAATCACCAAGAGCAACTATGTACATCGTCAGAACTGCTAATTATGTAATGTTAATTAATAATGAGCAACTATGTAATCACCATCAAAAATGCTAACTATGAAATATTGTTAACATTATAAAAGCGTTTAACTAATGTATGTTTAATGAATTTTATATTATATGTTTCTAATTTCTTATATAATGTTTTTTAGGCGGATTTGTACTGAGTCTATTTAGTGATTAGAAGTCCACCAGAGTGGCAAAATAAAGATTTGATATAGAAGACTCTCCCTACGCCCTGTGTGCCGAGTCGTATTTCCAAGTGGATGCAATATTCCATATTGGCAGACCTAATGCCAAGGATTTCCAGTTCCGTTACTTCAGAGATGCAAACTGGTCAGATGACGTTTCCAGGGTCCGAACCCCGGACCGAGGCCCCACGACTCAGCCGCCTCTTCTTATATGGCAGCATGAGATGCATAAGTAAGGTTTAGATGTGATAAAAACAAATTTTCATCACATCTAGTATATATATATATATATATATATATATATATATATATATATATATATATATATATATATATATATATATATATATATATATATATATATTTCACCCCCAAAGAGAGCTCTCTACGAAAAAAGGTTTCTAGAAACATAATTAGGGTTGATAAACAATCCATTTTATCCAATAAAATTTTTTGCAAAAATTTTATTGTTATTATTATTTTATTATTATTATTATTATTTTTCTGTATATGATCTGCGGATAACGTGAAGGACTGACTAGCTAGCAGTCGTTCGCATTATTCCTTTTATGAATATTGTCGATTAAATTAAAAAATTTCTTAAAATAAATAAGAAATTTTTAATTTAATCATTATTATTATTATTATTATTATTATTGTTGTTGATTGTTATCATTTTATAGTAGAAGGTTGAAAGGGATGACTTCTTCCATCGTTACTAAACCATACTATATAAATGATAAAAATTGGTTTGGAAAAATATTTCCGTACTAATTGAAACGATAATTAATAATTAATAATAATAATTAACCTATGTACATGTTGTCAAATTTTCAATTTTCAAATATTTTTTACTAACAAATGCTCTGTTTATTGAAAAAAGAATTTACTTAATTTTAAGAAAAATTCGAAGTCGGAGAGACAGAGGTGATGATAATAATCTTTTATTCCTTCATCTCTTCTTTTATTCCTTCTTTTCTTTAACTTGGCAACTGCGTTGAAAATTGCAGAAACAAAGAGAAAAAATTTTCAGGAGGGAGTTTCAAAACCATTGCCTCACACAAAAACGTTGTTCGCTGTGTCGGAGTCGCGAGCGAAAATTTGTTTACATAAAAATTGGAGTCGGAGGCGAGAAGTCGAACTGACAGACCAACCGACTAACGGCGCTGAAATGCGTACTATGTAAACATTTCGCTCAAATCATACACAAGCGTTCATAAACAGAAAAGTCCTTGAAACAGAGCTCTCTTTGTTTTTTTTTTTTTTAAAAATATTTTTAAATTCACTTTATATATATATATATATATATATATATATATATATATATATATATATATATATATATATATAATATAGTATTATTCCTTTAATATATTATATATATATATATATATATATATATATATATCTTTAAATCTACTTGTAAGTGTGTGTGTTCTGACACACAACTGCTGATATTTTTTTTATTGGGAAATATCTACGGGTGGTTTAATTTTAAGTTGATAAATAATTTTAAGCTTATATATATATATATATATATATATATATATATATATATATATATATATATATATATATATATATATATATATATATATATATATATATATATATATATATATATATATATATATATATATATAATATATAGATTCGTAATTACCCTATAAGAGGGTATCCAGATTATTATCCCCACTCTGCTGGACAGGAAAGCCTGAGAAAGCCATATTCCCAAACGCTAATTAAAATTAAGTAATTTTAAGTTTATTATATATATATATATATATATATAATATATATTATATATATATATATATATATATATATATATATATATTATATATATAATATTATATATATATATATATATATATATATAGTGGGATATAGTTAAGTTGGGGAAAAAACGAAAAATTATGAAGATTATTCTGTTTAAACACCGCAGTAGGTGAAATAACATCTTCATGGCGAATCTCTC
>JABUQX010103152.1:0-42231 GCA_015478945.1 Trachelipus rathkii | reverse complement strand
AATATCCCTCACGACCATCCAACACAGAAGGAATGACAAAAAAAAGGAAAAAGAGAAAACACATCAGAAATGAGCACAGAAAAACAAGAAGAAAAAAACATGAAATAAATTGGAAGGAGCATGCGTTTGCAAAGGAATACAAAATATTATAGAAAAGGTGTATATAGATAAAGGAAAAATAGATAAAATATGCAGAGGTAATCTAAGAAAAGAAGATTGGAGAACATGTAGGGTAACAGGACTTAGCATTACGAACCATGGTTCAAGAGAGAGAATAGAGGAAAGAGAACATACCAAACAAATGCCGAAATGTGGTAAAGATTCTCCGGGAAACAGTTAGCCATATATATTATCACTCACAGCAATTCTCCAACGCAAGACATACACCGAAAGACATAATACAATATGCAAATTAATCCATTTTAGAATTTAGTGAAAAATACAAAATACAATAGAAGCATCAAAATACTGGGAACACAACCCAAACGCAATAGAAGAAAATAACCACGCAATACTATACGACTATAGCATCCCACAGATGTACCTATAGCACATAACAAATTAAAAGTGAGGTAAAGAAAAGAGAAAAGAAAGGATACATTAAGAATAGGAATTCCATGGCGACGGCAGGAGATCACGCATATGAAACTGAAAAAAGGAATTAAGTACCAACCTTCTGACAATATCATACAAGAATTTGGAATGACATTGAATAGAGCAGAGTATCCCTGTGGTAATTGGAAGATATGGATGAAATTTAAAAAAAAAGCTTAAATCAAGTATATTGAAAGGACTTACCGATTTTTTGGAAAACAACGTTGTGAGACTCAATAGCAGAACTCGTTGAAATGGTTCTTGGTTTTAAGAACCTGCGGGACAACCATATGCGAATTAGGCCCGAGGGTTCTGCCGCGCATTTAAATGATAACCCTTACGAAATGTAAAATAAAAAAAAAAAAAAAAAAAAAAATTATGAGTTAATTAAAGCGGCTCCAGCACAAATTAAACATTACTTACCGACGAAAATAAGAAATAAGACCATAATTGTTGGTGTATACTGGACTATCCATGGCAAAAAAAAAAAAAGATTTAAAAGTCCAGGACAACTCGGAAAACCTGGTGGCCGGCCACCTCAATTTTTAAGGGAGATGAGGGGGACGCGCTCTGATGAGCAAATGCAAATTTCCCTCCGGAAATAGAAAAATAAATTTAACATACCCAAGTCTATCAAGTGAGAGATTGGCCAATGTTAGCAAAATCTTTCACTTCTAACTATGCCTTTTGGAAGAAAAAAAATATTCTGGTGCACTACGAAGAAAATTCCAAAAAAGACAACTAAACGAAGAAAAATTTGAAAAAGTGAGGTCCTCGATATTGCTGATGACATCGGGATTGGCGAGGATTTGCCTAGCTATTGGCAAACAATATAAATAATAAAAACGCCCGATAACACACGCACACAGAAAATAAAAAACAAATCGAGGAGGAGTAATCAATAGTGGGGAAAGATGACAAAGTGGAGGAAGGGTGCAACTCAATGGACAAAGGAAAGTAACGAATACTTAATGAAAGCTACTACATAGGTATGTTATACCCGAAGCGAAAGGTAAACGGAACTTCTGGAAATATGGTTGGGATATGAAATAATTTGGTGCAATGAGTAATGGAAATATGAGTTTAATAAGAATATACGGGTGAAAAGGGAAAGATCGCCCCCAAAAAAGACCCATATCCCTTAATAAATAGAAAGGATCCAAGGGCCAAAAATAAAAAAAAAAAAAAAGCTAGCGGAAGAAGAAGACCTGAAAGAAATAGAACGTAGAGCAAAGGAGAGAATAAACGAGATTTGAGGGTTTGAAATGATCGGAAGATTATTTTAAAAAAAAAGTAAGGAAGAATATAAGGAAGTAGAATAAAAACTGGGAAATACAGAAAAAAGGTTTAGAGAACAAAATAAATGAACACCATTTTTGGTAATGTTGGGAGTTGGATGAGACAGAAATAGTAGGAGAAGAAATATCAGAGGCTGCTGAAATCTTAAACAAAGAAATAATTAACAGAACAGATAGTGAAAGTTAATAATTGATTCAAGATACAGGAAGCACTATTGAAAAACAGAGAAACAAGGGGAATGAAGAGAATTATTGAAAATGAAAGGAAATGAAAACGGAGATAGAATGCAGGGAGGAAGAAGAGATGATTAAAAACAAAAAAGCGCATATTTAAGAGATGAAGATATTTATAGCCAACATGGAAGATAGAAAAGAATAATAAAATATATAATTGGATGAAAATAAAATAAATATGCCGGATAGCATACAGGGTCATTACCAAAGATTTACTACGCTGAGAGATGCGATATCTCCAGAAAAGTAACTAGGTATATTATGCAAACAGCGAAGATTCAATAACAGAATTTGAGGGAGGAAAAGATTTGGAAAAAAAATAGATCAAATGGAAAAAGAAAGGAAGAACAAAAAACCGTCAGGAAATTAATTTTAGAGAGGAACATACGAGACTAAAAGAGAAATATCATGATAAAGGAATACGGGAAAAGAAAACAGCAAATGGAAAGTAAAATCAGACAGGCACAAAATAGATAAGAAGAAGCAGAGGCAGAAATCGAGTAACCCACGCAATCAGTAGCAGAAAAAACCTGAATTAGCAGACAAAGCAAAAAGATTAAGCTCATACAAGAAAGAAGAAAAAAGAAAAGACAAAACAAAAATGTAACAGAAAGATTGAAAAAGGAAAGTGCTATAGGGAATTGAGAGGTGAAAATATAAAAAAGTTTTTGATAAACCACCTTGAAAAAGAGACGACTTTAATGCATTTGGGTAAGTAGTATATTGAGGAACAACGAACACTATTAATGAAGAGGCGGAATGAGATAGAAAAACAACAAGAAGGAATTCCCAAATAGAAAGAAATTAATGAGATGGAATTTGAACCACTAACCGAAAGGGAAGTGATGGAAAGTTGATACGACGTACCAGTAACTGGAAAACACCTGAAACCAGACATGGTGCAAAACATATGGTTAAAAAAAAATCACAAGTACTAAGAGAACCTTACAAAGGCTTCAACCAGAATTCTGAACGCGAACAGCTGAAAATACCCGAGGGATGACAAAGGAGGAGAAACAGTTCCTTATCCCTAAAAAGGGAAACACAAAAACCCAGGGATATAGACCAAATACTTGGTCTACAACTATGATACAAAATTTAACAGCATTATATACAGAAAGATATACAAAACCTTACAATAGAAGATAATATGAATAGCCAGAAGAACAAAAAGGATGCAGTATAAAGGAAGTCACGGGACTAAAGACCAATTATTAATAAATAAAATGATCCTAGAAGACAGCAGGCAAGACAGAAGAACTTAAGCCATAGACTTGGATTGGATTGATTATAAAAAAGCATATGTTAGTGTGCCGCACTCATGGATCAAAGAAGGTATTAAAAATCTATAAAATCAATAATAATAAGAAAGTTTATGGAAAAAGTGATGCAAATATGAGAAATCAAATTAATTTGCAACGAAAATGGTACAGATACCAAATAAATGAGTGTAAAAATAGAGAGAGGAATATGCCAAGGGGATTCTTAATCCCCATGCTGTTTCGATACTATCGTTAACCACTGAGTTCGATTGATAAATAACTTGCAAATGGATATAGAATAGGATCAAAGAAATGAAAAGAAAGGAAAAAACAATATCTCGCATTTATTTTACATGGATGACATCAAGCTATACTCATCCCCCAAAACAAACAAACAAACACATTAACAGATAGAGGTAGCTGAAGAAGTTTTCAAGGGATTTACGAAATGGAGCTTCGGACTAGATAAATGCGGCGTTTCAGGAGTTGAAGAAAGGAAAAAGAATTGACAGTGGAAATATCAGAAATAGAAGACCAGATCATTAGACAACTAGAACAGGAAGACACCTATAAGTATCTCGGGATAGAAGAAAATGAAAAAATAGAACATAAAAAAATGAAGGAAAAGCTGATGAAGGAATATGAGAAGAGACTGAAACTAATATTGAAATCTGAATTAAAATGCAAATTTAAGATCGAAGCAGTAAGAACATTGGCAGTACCAGTACTATCGTACGGGTTTGGAATAATTGATTGGTTCCAAGAAGATTAAACAACTATTATAGTCCAAAGACGGAGAAAAAAATGCTCCACGCCCATAAATTGATATATAACAACCAATGCCTGGCAAGAATGTGTCCCCAGGGATCAAGGTGAAATGGGACTTCAGGAAATAGATTGCAATATATAGAGAGGAAGTGATCGGGTTAAAAACCTATATTGAAGAAAGTGGTATAGTAAATTTCATCCAGATGGGTGAAGGAGCACGAAACAGGGAAAGCGATTAGAACATCTTTAACAGCCAAAAAAAAGAGATTACCTACGGAAGTATGATATCCCTAACGCGACGATCCAACAACAGAAAGAATGACAAAGAAAGAAAAGTGAAACACCTAAGAAATGAGCACAGAAAAGCAAGAAGAAAAAAACCATGAAAAAATAATCACTGTTCAATCATTTTGCAACAGGAATACAAAAATATTATAGAACAGGTGTATATAGCATAAAAGAAAGAATCCGATTAAGCTGAAGCAGTTGCAGGAGTGGTAATCTAGAAAAGAAGATTAGGAGAACAATATTGTAGGCGGCACAAGACTTAAGCATTTACGAACCCAATTGGTTCAAGAGAGAGATAGGAAGAAAGAGACCTATATCCAACAATGCCGAATGTGTAAAAGTAATGTCACCGGAACAGTTAAGCCTATATTATCAAGCTCAGTGACACCACATCTCCAACGCAAACAACACCGAAAGACATAATTCAATATGCCAAACTAATCCAATTTTAGAATTTGTGAAAAAATTACAAGATACCAATAGAAGCATCCAAATGTACTGCGGCAACACAACCGCAAACGCTAATAGAAGAAACTAACACGCGCTAATACTATACGACTATAGCATTCCCACAGGTGTACCTATAACACATAACAAGCCGGATTAGTGTAAAAGATAAAAAAGAGAAAGAAAGGCATCAGAGCTTTGGATACCATGGGACGGCAGAGTATCAGCATATGAAAAGGAAAAGGAAATTAAGTGACGAACGACTGAAGAAATACTCATTACAAGGAAAGTGGAAATGACATAGATAGAGCAGAGGTTATCCCTGGGGTAATTGGAAGCATGGAAGTAATTAAAAAAAGCTTAAACCAATATATTGAAAGACTACCGGTGGAAGTAACAACGTTGGAGATGAGCTCAATTATAATACGACAGAGCGCCAGAATACTGAGAATGGTTCTTGGTTGTAAAGAAACGCGGACAACCATATGCGCTTAGGCCCGAGGTTCGGGCCCGCGCATTAAAATAAAATTTTTCAATGAAAGGTGAAATAAAAAAAAAAAAAAAAAAAAAAAAAAAAAAAAAAATTTTGACATTATTGTAGAATGTTCTTTGAGTGCAGCCTGAATGTTAATCCGCGAAAGATAAAGCTGTTAAAATTTCATTTGTTAACTCACAGCAATTCGCTAAATTATTTTAAATGTTCTGAGTGCGAAGCTATTTGTAGTGTATCGAAAAGGGAGCTTTAAAAATTCATTTCTGTAACTCACAGCAAATTGGCGAAATTATTCTAAATGTTTGAGGTTGAATGAAAACAGAAAAGTTAACTTTAAAAATAAGGTCATCTGCTAACTCACAGCAATTCGAAATTATTTAATGTTTCCTGTTTCCAGGGTTATGGTTTAAAAATAATTACTAACTTAAAAAGATTCATTTGCAAGTTATTACGATATCAAATTATTTAATGTTATTGAGTGCAACTACGAATGTAATGAGAAAGATATTTAAAAAGACACATTCTTAAGAAGCATGGAATTCAACATAAGTAATAAAGAAATTCAATGAAAATAAAAAAGCATAAATAAATTCTATTGCAAACGGAAAGATTTAACGAGACGCTATTTTGTAAGAGACAAGAGGAGGATTTTGGATTATTATATGAAATAGATCTGGAAGAATGAGTCATAATGGAAAATACATGAAAGTACTCTTACCAGACGAAGGAGACCTTTAGGTGAGGAACTAAAAGTTCGTCACGTAATAAGTTGAATTTAATGTATGCCTCTAGGAGGAGAATATCAATAATGTCCTTCCCATCCGCGGGGAAGAGTTAACTATTAATTCCTTATCCTGCGAGATACCAGCATTAGACGAGAGTGTGGTGATGAGATAGTAATATGTTCAATTGAAAAAATGGAAAAAGTATCAAAAAAATAATGATGACTTAAATGGTTAAAATATATCCTGTATGTGGGTTGAGCAATTGATGAAGTTCCTTTAAAATTCTGTAGACTTCCAAGATCCAAAGTTCGAACTTCAGGCTATAGCAAAATTCACAGAAAAGAAGAAAATAAATTGTTTCTTAAAACAACATAGTTATAGTTAATGAAGAAGAGCAATTGAGTAACGGGCGTACTCGTGTCCCTAAAGAACAATTAATAATTACGGTAATTAAAGCAATAAAAATTATGATAGGAAATAGTAAATGAGGATAAGAATTTATGTAGGTCATGATCGACAACAGTGACACGTATGAAAAGTAACCACTATTGAAAGCTAACAAATATTAAAGAAAATAAATATCTTACCAGGGACTCATAAAAATAATATGGAACTAAAAAACTTTTCTCATTTATTTCTCTCCCCTTCCCTTTCTCCTCTCCCCTTTCTCCTCTCCCCTTTCTCCTCTCCTCTTACACCGAGTACTTTATTAACCTGAAAGAATTGGATACAGACGAATCTTGAATCTGAGAAGAGCTGAAAAATCTCTTACCTCTTTTATGTGAATGAAGCAAATCTTCGCATGAAACAGAAAGAAATCAGAAAGACGTGTAAATGTAGCAAGTAATTTATGAGTAGAAATTGGAATGAATTTTGGATTGGATAATTAAGTGCGATTCAATTCGGTTCTGAATAAAAGGAGAAAGACGCTTGCAGAAGAAATCAGAGTAAATAATGAAGAAATTCAAGTGTAAGAAGAATTAGATTTTTTAAAATGTTCCTGTAGACCTTTATTAACTACATTATGATTAATAAAATTCTATATTAAATGGTTTTTATTCTTCCAAATTAAATTTCCTAATAGAGAGTAACTAAATTAAAGATTAATGAAATAGAATTTAAAATAAATATGAACGAAGATACTGATGACTCAATTGGAACTTGATTTAATGCTTTGTTTTTACAAGCGAAAACTAATTATTTTTTGGACCCAAATTAATCACGCTTATATACGAAAAGGTTTTTCAATTTTAGAGTTACTCTCCACAGAGTCGAAGGACGAGAAAATTTTATAAACTTTGATCATTTTCCCTCAAAGAAATTTAACACAAAAACTTGTCGGTTTAAGTGTCGTCCAAATATTATTTTCAAAATTAAAAGATCATCGCGTTGTAACTTTACCGTTTATCTGTCCTTTAGCACATCTAGTGAACTTTTCTTAGGATACTTCCAAAATTTACGTATATACATTCAATGAACGGACCTAACATTACTTTTTTAGAGTACCTCATTGCCTGCCCCTTGCTCTTATCAGCAGCATTGCTGTTTGTTACCTAACATTTTGTTAGCTTTGCTACCATGTCTTAAACATTGCTCTCATACTTTCTTATTACTACTAATGGTACCACACCCCGAATTATTATTTTTTTTTTTAGCAAACGTTTCTGTGTGTCATTTATTAAAATCTTTATTTGAGTTACCAATGTAAAACACTTTACACTTTTGGTGTGGGAATTCATTTTCTACTTACCAGCCCAACCAAGAGGTTTTTATCCAAGCCATTCTGAACTTGCATTACAGCATTCAAGATTCTCAACGAAGTAGTCAATGTAGTATCATTAACAGGATTAGAAATCATCCTTTTTATTTCCTCATCGTCGTCTTCTGTTACTCAACCAATTTTTCACCCAATTAGAAGCCACTCTACCTATTCTATACTAGAGACTAACAAAATTGTGTCATGATTCCGTCTGAAGAGTTACAAATAATACATAAAAATAACGATCCTGTTTCTCTTTTCAATCGTCTTAATTTTTAAACACACAAATGACAATCATATAAAGATGCCAGATTTTCGCAAATAAAAAGAAAGGAAATATGCTGACGTTTCGCATTATTGTCTAGGAATGATATCTTTTCAATCAGTGATTTTCCACTTATTTGTTTAAAGTTAGGGTATTTGAAATTAAAAGAAAAAAATTGGGATTATTTGATCTTGGATCTCTCCTCTCTAAAACCGAATTGAGAGTTAATGCAATATTATTATTATCTAACAAAAGTTTACTCTTCGACTTTCAGTATTTTGCCCCAAATCGTCTTACTACAATGATGCTTTAAAATCTTAAGGGACTTCAATTACACCACATTGACGTGTTGGGCTCCTCTCAACTGTACAGGAAGGAAGGAGACCAAAACATACAGCCATTCTCAACGATCTGGAAGCAACTGATGTAAGAACTACACACTCATAGTGCCAACCAATTTTGAAACACTCTTGACCTATGTTTCACCATTCACTTGTTCTACCACAAATACTTCATCTCGATTCATATTGGTAAACTCTTTCCACAATTTTGCAGCTTTTAATTTTTAAACAATTTCTTCAGCAGATCCACCATGCTCTAAACGTACTTTCTGGCACTTAATCGGGCTAATTGGGAGCATTGCGTCGCTTCTTTGCTACCTACCTTGGTATGAATCCTGACTCCGTCATACCGCTTCGGTGACTACTGAAAAAGTAGGGGGCGTAATATCCAAGGGAATGAAGTTCCTTACATCTACTAAATCTTTTTCTCCTCATAATCCGTGGTTTGATGGCATCAATTCTCGTGCTCTTTAAGATAGAGACAATGTCTATCAGAAATTGATAAACTCTCCTTCTCCTTTCACTCTTGCTAATTTTCGCTCAACTCGGAATCGTTGCAGGGTTATTATTCGTCAGGTTAAGCGTGCCTTACCAAAAGAAGTGCACTGACCTTCATGAATCTTCTACTGATAAAAATTTCGGCCTCCCACCCTGAACGATTTTGGCAACCCTCATCCAACTCCTCCTCTCGGGCATCCCATGGCTCCGCCCGTGATTTCACATGATCGGTTGAATGAGATCCTGAGATTATGAATGTTAGGAAGGCTAGTGTGACCCGGACGGACATTCCTCCGTGTTTTGAGGGAGTGTGCTTCCGAACTGGCGCCTGTCCTCGTTCTACTCTATTCTCTTTAACTTACTCTTACACTTTCCCTCAGTACTGGAAGCGTGCATGTGTTCAACCGATCCCTAAGAAAATAGCCGCTCTGATCCTTCCAACTATCGTCCTATGCCTTTCACTTGTATTCTATCTAAAATCTTTGAAACTCCTCAACTCTCATTCCTGGATTCATTGGATCTCATTCCTTCCTTCAGAATCACCCAGTAATGGTTTTCAAACGTTCGAGGTCACAGTGGTAACATTCTTTCCCATCTCACTGATTTCTGGTCTTCTGTCCTTAGGGATTATGGAGAGTCATGTATTGTAGCACTTGACATATCCAAAGCCTTTGACCGGGTATGGCATGCGTCACTGCTCTCTAAGCTTCCTTCCTTCCGGTTTCCTCCTTCTCTTTGCTCACTGTTGTCTAGTTTTCTCTCAGATTAATTCCATGATAATGTTGTTGATGGAGCAACCTCCTCATGTACTTCCTGTTAAAAATAATCTCCCACATCCTTAAGCTTTCCCAACTTTATATCTGAACTAGTTGATTAACGAATCTTTTCATGATCTCTCTTCACTCTTGCTTCTTATCGCTGATTTACTCAAACTGTCCATTCTTCTACTCTCTTCATAAATCTGCATGTTCCTTTTCTGCATTTAGAGTTGCCAATCGACTTCAGCTTTCCGAACCTATTCTTACTGATCTAAATAGGTCTTCCAGATGGTGTCGTCTCAATGTTAATTCCTATAAAATTCAAGTTTTCTAAAAATTACCTTCGAAATATTATGAGTTTTGAACAGTGTTATAACATCACTGATCAGAGTGTTAATAGAATCTTCCTTTGTACACCTTATTTATAGTTCACCATTCACATAGGTAGGGACTTTGACCCCTGTTCCTATATAAGGAAAAGAACAAGACAATTAGAAAAAGGCGACCGTAGCGCGTGCGGTATTTTCTTTTATGACTGTCGCATATTATGTATTAATGTAGGCAAAAGATCCTACAGCAGTCAGAAACTAGTATACATGTGCTACGCGTCTATACACTATAAAGTATGGAATGTACATGCTTAGCTACTGTAGCCTTACATAATACGAACTGATTACCACCAACAAAGAGCTAGCACATTATTATATACTTGGATGGCTACCGCTGTATCAGCAACATTGAATAAGTGCATTACAATTATTTAGCGTCAGAGAGATATGCGCTACCTAAAAGTAGGCGTCAGTGCAGTATGATATAGTGCAAAACCATTTACTGCGCATAGTGATGTACGTGTCTAGCTTCATACAATAGTTACATAAATGTTTGTCGCTTCGGCCACATAATTGGCAAATGAAAAACATACACACGATAAATTTTTTATATGGAGGCTCTAGGCCTACCCAAGATTGGCGTATTCAAAGTATTCCTGAATCCTACGAAAAATCGGCCGTATGTCCTTCATGCCCGCATAGGGTTAGATACGTGAAATAGCAATTTAATATACCTAACTTACTGTTTATCGTATTATAACAAAAAAACAACATGCAGTAAACTATCACATTGTTTCTAATCACATGTTACTGGATATGGTCCTATTGTTAAGCTCTTATCGAGTAAATATTGGATATTTTGTCTGTGCCCTTCTGCCCTCCCTACTCTCTCGCAGCAGCATAAGTAAGAGGAAGGTGAGCCAGCTTCACCCTCTCTCGGCGGGTAGCCTTACGACGATCATATTTATGAATGGCGCAGTGCTCCAGGATTTCCTTCTCCAATTCAAAAAAGGGGCAGTGAACAGAGGAGGCTGGATGTGGCCCCTTGCAGTTAGGACAACATGGAGGATCCATGTCAAAGTTCGGGTGGAGAGAACTTCCACAAGTCGGACAGATGGTCTGGGGAGACCGACAATATTTCTGGGGGTGACCAAATTTATGGCACTTGAAACATCTTCTCGGGAAGGGCACATAAGTCCGAACCGTGTGCATGGCAAAACCAAGTTTCACCTTAGATGGAGGGAAAGGCACAGAGAAGGTAAGTAAAAGACGAGGGTTCGTCATTGAGGGGTTCTCCCTATGTGGAGGGAACCGATAAACGTCGGTGATAGGCACGTGGTGACTCTGTAAATGCGTAATGATGGCAGTCGAATCATCGGAACAGAACTCATCGGAACAGAACTCTGGCGCATATATGGTACCCTTCGACGTGTTACGAACATCGTCAGGTTTAGAAATGACGGACGTGGATCCATTTTTAAGAAATGAGTCACAGATTTTACTCTCCATGAGATTCGACCATTGGACTCCGCGTCGCAGAGTTAACAATAACCGGATGCTCTAACCACAGAACCACCTCACGTTCCTCCAAAAAAGAACGCTTTAAGCGTAGTTTTTAAAGCACCCGGTTTTCTCATCCCATATATAATTGCTGAGTACTCAAAGGCCTGGCCCCCATAAAAGGGGGTGGGATAGGGAAGCAAGGACGTTGCTCTAGGTAGGAGAGGCAGCACGAACCAAGAGGGACCGGTTCCTCATTGGCGTAACCTGTGGCTCAGTGGTTTGAAGAGCAGCTTCCAAAGCATTACTAAGGATGAGCTGGCTCACAGAAGTCAGTGGACGAGATGACGTTGAATGTAAATAAAAATAAAGTGGGTAGGAATCAAGACCCGGAACCCCAGGAGGGGGGTCGGAGAAAGCGATCGTCGGAGTTGGTTTATTCTGGCGTCTAGGAACGGACCCTGTTGACGCAGGGGTCCCTGAGATGGCTGACGTAAGGCTTGAGAGGTAAGGGCATTATGAGAGGCCACAACAGCCTCACCTGGTCTGGACGGGGCAGTCCCTGAAACGGGACAAGAATGGAAGACCATTTGGGTTGGTGATGCAGTACCAACCATTTCGTCAACAAGGGCATCAAAGCCCCTATACTGGTCGCTGGTCTGGAAACATGCCAGGAAGGGTCGGCGTTGGGGACCCCGACAGCATGCTTTATCACAGCCTAAGTGAAAAAGCGAAATTTTTTGACTTTGTCATATATAGAAAAACTCCTATATCAATCCGCAATAAAAAAAAACATAAATACAAAAACACAAATGATGAATAAAAGCATAAATCCCAGGAGCGTAGCCACATCAACCACGCCCACCATAGGCCCAGGGCATAACGCCTCCCACCTAGAAACCCCACCCCGTAGGGTGGGCCATGGGTGTGGCCTCAGAAGAGCTTCCCCGGAACCCGCTTTCCATTCCCTCAGATGGAAAATAAAAGCCGCGCACCACACGGATAAGACGCGAAGCCCAAGATTATGCGGCCAAGTGCAGGACAGCCTCCTCACTGGTTAGTTAGGCAAGGTTCGGGACCCCTACAATAGGCGGCCCGGAGAGAAAAGGGGCCAAAACGCAGAGAATTTTTAACCTGTACCCTCACCCACGTAGGAAGGAGGGCAAGATGGACAAATGACACACACGAGACAACAGCCCGGTAGCCACCAGGAATCAGGGGAAAGGGGGAGACCCTCAGAAGAGAAATCAAGAATACGTAGGGTAGTACGTACAGAAACCGAGGAGAAGGGATATAAACAGGAGAAGGGACGGGCAAAATGAACAGGATAAGAACAAAATAAAAAATAAGAAAAATAAAAAAATGGGGACGGGCAAAATGAACAGGATAAGAACAAAATAAAAAATAAGAAAAATAATAATAATAATAATAATAATAATAATAATAATAATAATAATAATAATAATAATAATAATAATAATAATAATAATAATAATAATAATAATAATAATAATAATAATAATAAATGCTTTACACTAAATATTTAATAGATCCATTTTCATTATTATTGAGATACCCGATGACAGAAAAAAACAATGTGTCTATATTCAAAATGGTAGTAGAGCTTTTGAGATTTTTTTTTTTTTTTTTTTTTTAAAGATAACCACCACTCTCGGGCAGAGCTCTTGACGAGGATGGAGCAGAATATAAAGTAAGAAAATAATAATAATAATAATAATAATAATAATAATAATAATAATAATAATAATAATAATAATAATAATAATAATAATGGGGGAGACCCACCCAATCCCAAGCCTAACGCAAACCTTTGAGGTGACCGCAGACGGAGGGAATGAAGAGAGCGAGATTTAATACAGGTTTCAGAGATAGTTTATTGTTTATGTTGAGACCAAGAATGTTTATGTTGTCCACAAGTGAGACGGAAGAGCCGTCGAGGAAGATAGGAAAGTAATTGGGAGGTGTTTTTGATAGAGAGATGTGAAGTCATCGATCGGCATAAGAATGAACAGAGTTAGATGAGCAGCTGAGAAGATCATTAATGAAAAGTAAGAATAAAGTTTGAGATAAAACAGAACCTTGAGGAACGCCATAGTTAACAGGAAAGGAAGAACGATCTGGGAAAAAACTAGAAAAAAGTGAGCAAAGAGAAGGAGGAAACCCAAAGGAAGGAAGCTGAGAGAGAAGCGAATGACATACCCGGTCAAAGACTTTGGAAATGTCAAGCGCCACCACACATGACTCCCCATAGTCCCTAAGAGCAGAAGTCCATAGATCAGTGATAGGGAAAAATGTCACCAGTTGACCTCGAACGTCGAAATCCATACTGGTGATCTGAAAGGAGGGAATGAAATTCCAGATGATCCAGGAAATGAGAGTTGAGGAGAGTTTCAAAGATTTTAGATAAAGTACAAGTGAGAGCTATAGCACGATAGTTAGAAGAATAATCAGAGAAGCTACCCTTCTTCGGGATTGGTTGAACAAGTGCGCCCTTCTAGCACTGCGGGATAGTGCTAGAGTTAAGGAAAAGAGAGTAGAGTAGAACGAGGACAGGGGCCAGCTCGGAAGCACAAACCCTCAAAACATGAGAAGGAATGCCGTCCGGGCCACTAGCCATCCTAACATTCATAGATCTCATGCACCCGATCATGTGAAATCACGGGCGGAGCCATGGAATACCCGAGAGGAGGAGTTGGATGGGGGTTGCCAAAATCGTCCAGGGTGTAATTAAAAAAAAAAAGGAGGCCGAAGAGATTAGCCTTTACAGAAGGAATATTAGCTACAGATCCGTCAGAGCGAATAAGAGGATAAGGAAAGGCAGATTTACAGAAGTTATTAGAGATGTTTTTGGCAAGGGGCCAGAAATTTTTATCAGCAAGAAATCCAAGAAGGTTAGCGCACTTCCTTTTGGTAAAAGCCAGGGTTGGCACTGATTAAATCAAATTGATTTAATCAGTTGATTAAAACAATTGATTTTTTATGAAAAAATCATGACTTTTTGATTTATTTGATTTTTATGATTTTTTAGGCAAATTTTTTTTCTAAATTAAAAATTATTCCTAGTTATCACTTGATTAATGATAAGTATATTTCATCTTTATAATAAGTAAATTCATCAATGTAATTTCAAATCATTTTCAATAAAGAAATAAATAAAATTAGATAACTCAGATATTATACAGTATATATATAATTTAAATAACTTAACTGAATAATAACTATATTTACTAAAATTATTATTAGTTAAAAAAATAAAAAAAATCACCAACCCTGACTAAAAGCACACTTAGCCTGACAAGTAATATCCCTGTAATGATTCCGAGTTGAACAAAAATTTAGCAAGAGCAATAGATGAAAAGATTTTCCATTTCCAATAGGCATTGTCTCTATCCTGAAGAGCACGAGAATTGATGCCATCGAACCACGAATTATGAGGAGAAAATTTAGTAGAAGATGGAATGAACCTGCTTATTCCCTTGGAGATTACGGCCCATACCAAGGGTATGGAGCAAAGAAGCGACGCAATGCCTTCCAACTAGCACGATTAAAGTGCTAGAAAGTACGTTTAGGGCATGGTGGAGCTGCTGGAGAGAAAGTGTTATAATTAAGAGCTACAAGATTGTGGTCAGAGTTACCGATAAGAGGAAAAATTGAGTATTTGTAGCAAGAAGGAGAAGTGGCGAAGCATAGGTCAAGTGTGTTCAAGAATTGCTTAGGACGATCTGGGATGTGTGTAGGCTCCTTAATCAGCTGTTCCAGACCGTTGAGAATGCCGAATGTTTTGGCCTCCTTCCCTCTTGTATCAGTGTGAGAGGAGCCCAACCACTCAGTGTATTGTACATTAAAAGTCCCCTAAATTTAACACCATTGGCAGTAAAGGTTTGGGACAGAATACTGAAAGATTGAAGAGGAATATTTTATTAAAGAATATATTGCATAACTCTCAATTCGATTTTCGAGAGGATAGATCTTGTCAGACTTATCTTTTGGAATTGATGGAGTATATTAATGGTTGTGTTGACAAAAGGGGAGCTCCTTTATGTTACTTATATACATATTAGCAAAGCATTTAATAAAGTCCCCCATAGATGCTCTTAAAGGCTGATGCACAAATTCTCACACTATGGAATAAAAATGGACAAAATCGTTCATGACTCAGACGACGAGTGACCAAAGATGGGCAAAATCGTTCATGACTCAGAACGACGAGTCACCAAAGATATGTTAAAAACTTAGATCAAGTAATCCCAATTGTTTCTTTTATTTTCAACTAGAATAATTTTAAACAAATAAATGGCAAAATCATATGAAAAGATATCATTCGCTAGACAATAATGCGAAACGTCAGCAATATTTTTCTTTCTTTTATATGGCGAATCTGGCATCTTTATACGATTTTGTCATTTGTTTGTTTAACAATTAAGACGATTGAAAAAAGAAACAGCACGTTATTTATATGCATCATTTGTAACTCTTCGTTCGTACTCATGACCGATTTTGTTAGTCTCTACTATAGAATAGGTAGAGTGGCTTCTAATCGGATGAAAAATTGGTTGAGTAACAGAAGACGACGATTTAGATGAGGGAATAAAAAGGATGATTTCTAATCCTGTTAATGATACTAATTTGACTACTTCGGTTGAGAATCTTGAATGTTGTATGCAAGTTCAGAATGGCTTGGATAAAAACCTCTTGGTTGGGCTGATAAGTAGAAAATGAATTCCCACATCAAAAGTGTGGCGTTTTACTTTTAATACTATTTAATAATATTTAAGACGTATAGTAACAAAGTTAACAAAATGTTAGGTAACAAATAGCAATGATGCTGACAAGAGAAAAAGGGGGCAGTGAGGAACTCCAAAAGAGTAATGTTAGGTCCTTCATTGAATATATAAGCGTAAATTTGAAGTAACTAAGAAGAGTTCAAAGATGTGCTAAAAGGCATAAAACGTAAATTTTCAAGGATTTGTGGTTTTGAAAATAAAGTTGGACGACATAAAATGAAAGACAAATTTTTTGTGTTAAGATTTCTTATAGGGAAAACGAAGAAAGTTTATAAAATTTTCTCTTCCTTCGACTCTACTGAGGAGTAACTCTAAAATTGAGAAGTTTTTCTGTATTACAGCGTTAATTAATTTTGGTCCAAAAATAATCAGTTTGAGTCGCTTGTAAAAATAAAGTATTAAATTAAGTTCCAATCGAGTCATCAGTAGCTTCGTTCAAATTTATTTTAAATTCTATTTCATTAATCTTAAATTTAGTTACTTATTAGGAAATTTAATTTGGAAAAAGAATAAAAATTTAATATAGAATTTTATTAATCCTAATTAATTAATACAACATTTACAATATCATTTTGCACAATACTAATTCCCTTCCATCTCTAATTCTTCATTATTTACTCTAATGCAAGCGTCTTTCTAATTTTATTCAGAACCGAAGTGAATCTCACTTAATTTTCCAATCCAAAATTCATTCCAATTTCTACTCATAAATTACTTGCTACATTTACACGTCTTTCTGACTTCTTTCTGTTTGATGCCAAGATTTACTTCATTCACAAAAAAAGAGGTAAGAGATATTTTTTAGTTCTTCTCTGATTTAAAGATTCGTCTGTATCCAATTTTTTTCAGATTAATAAAGTACTCGGTGTAAGGGGAGAGGAGAAAAGGGAGAGAGAAATAAATGAGAAAAGATTTTTAGTTTCCATAACATTATTTTATCAGCGCGTTTTCCTATTTTATATTCGATATTGTGTCAGCTATAGATAAGGAACACTTTGTCATACGTGTCACTGTTGTCAAGCATGACCTACATAAATTCTTCCCCTCATTTACTATTTCCTATCATAATTTTTATTGCTTTAATTACCGTAATTATTGTTCTTTAGGGACACGAGTACGCCCGTTACTCAATTGCTTTTCTTCATTAACTATAACTATGTTGTTATAAGATACATTAAATTTTTATTCCTTCTTTTCGGCGATTTATGCTATAGCCGAGTTCGAACTTTGACGTGGAAGTCTACAGGATTTTTAGGAACATCACAATGTCAACCACAACGCAGGAATACAGTTAACTATTTTAGTCATCAAATATTTTATTGAACTTTTCCATTTTTCCCATTACCATATCATCATCATCATCACTCTGGTCTATGCTGGTCTCTCGAGGATGGTAAAGAATTATTGTTGTTAACTCTTCCAGAGGCAAATCAAATTCACCACTTATTACGGATGAGCTTCTCAGTTCCTCACTTGAAGGTCTCTCTTCGTCTGGTAAAGAGGGACATTCATTATGACTATTCTTCCAGATCTATTTCATAATAATCAAAATCATCATTCTTGTCTCTATAATTAGCGTCCTGTTAATTTTCCGTTTGCAATGGAATTTCTTTATGCATTTTTATTTTCGTTGATTTCTTTATTTATTGTGCCTGTTCCATGTCTCTTAAGAATGTGTCTTTTTAAATGTAGTTTCTGATTACATTCATAGCTGCACTCTGAGCATTATAAATAATTTCGAATTGCTAGAGCTAAATAGCAGATGAATTTTTAAGCTACTTTTGCGATTACATTCATAGCTGCACTCAGAACATTTAAATAATTTCGAATTACTGTGAGTTAGCAGATGAATTTTTAAGCTCCTTTTGATTACATTCATAGCTGCACACTCGGAACATTTAAATAATTTCGAATTGCCTGTGAGTTAGCAGATGGATTTTTAAGCTACTTTTCAGATTACATTCATATGGGCACTCAGAACATTTAAATAATTTTCGAATTTACTGTGAGTTAGCAGATGACGTTTTTAAGACATTTTTTCCAATTACAGTCATAGCTGCACTCAGAACATTTAAATAATTTTCGATTTGAGTGTGTTTAGCAGATGAGATTTTAAGCTACCTTTCTGATTAATTTCATAGCTGCACTCAGAACATTTAAAATAATTTAAAAATTGCTGTGAGTTAACAAATGAATTTTTTAAGCTATCTTTCCGAATTCATGTCATAGATGGACTCAGACAATTAAATAATTTCGATTGTTTTTTTTTTTTTTGTTTTTTTGGTTTTTTTTTTTTATTTTTTTTTTTTTTTTATTTTTTTTATTTTTGCTGTTATTAGCAGATGAAATTTTAAGCTACCTTTCTGATTACATTCATAGTTGCACTCAGAACATTTAAATAATTTCGACTTGCTGTGATTTAAGATGAATTTTCATGTCACCTTTGCGATTACATTCATTAGTTGCATTCATAACTACACTCAGAACATTTAAATAATTTCGAATTGCTGTGAGTTAGCAGATGAATTTTTAAGTTACTTTTGCGATTACATTCATACCTGCACTCAGAACATTTAAATAATTCTCTTTAACTGTAGGTTAGCAGATGGAATTTTAAGCTATCTTTCCGATTACATTCAAAGATGCCACTCAGAACATTTTAAAAATTTCGAATTGCTGTGATTTAGCAGCAGATGAATTTTAAAGCTACCTTTCTGATTACATTCATAGCCGCACTCAAACATTTAAATAATTTCGAATTTTTTTTTTTTTTTTTTTTCCTTATTTCACCTTTCTTATAGGGTTTACCATTTAATGCGCGGGCCCGAACCTCGGGCCTAAGCGCATTTGGTTGTCCCGGCAGGTTCTTTAACAACCAAGAACCATTCTCAGTATTCTGCGCTCTGTCGTATTATAATGGAGCTCATCTCCAACGTTGTTACTTCCCCCGGTAGTCTTAACGACAGATTTAAAAGCATTTTTTTTTATCACTTACCCCATACTTCCAATTACCACAGGGAAACCTCTGCTCTATTTCAATGTCATTCCACAATTCCCTTGGTAATGAGTATTTCAGAGTTGGACTTAACTTCCTTTGAGTTTCTATGCTGAACTCGCCGTCCCATGGAATTCCTATCTCTTATAATGTATGCCTTTCTTTCTCTTTTATCTTTAACTACAATATCCGGTTTGTTATGTCTTATAGGTACATCTGTTGGAATGCTATAGTCGTATAGTATTACGCGTGGTTATTTTCTTCTATTGCGTTTTGCTGTGAGTTAGCAGATGCCAGTATTTGGGATGCTTCTATTTTTGGTATTTTGTATTTTTCACAATTCTAAAATGGATTAATTTGCATATCTGTATTATGTCTTTTCGGTGATATGTCTTGCGATGGAGAAGTGTTTCACAGCTTGAAAATATATGGCTAACTGTTTCCGGAGATACTTTACACATTCGGCATTTTGTATATGTTCAATCTTTCTCTAATCTTCTCTCTTGAACCAATTGGTTCGTTTTGCTAAGTCTTGTGGTTTTATAAATTCTATCTTTCATTCTTCTTTTCTTAAGTGATTACCCCTGCATACTGCTTCTATCGATTTTCTTTATCTATATTACACCTGTTTCTATGATCATTTTGTGTTCTTAACACAATGTGGAAAAAACTTATTTTTCATGTTTTTTTCTATCTTGCTTTTCTGTGCTCATTTCTTAGGTGTTTCATCTTTCCTTTTTTGTTACATTCCCTGTTGTTGGATCGTCGTTAGGGATATCATACTCCCGTAGGTAATCTTTTTTTTGGGCTATTTAAAGATGTTCTCATCGCTTTCCCTGTTAGTGCTTCTTCACCCATCTGATGAATTTACTATCACTTTCTTCCGATATACGTCGTTAATCCGATCACTTCCTCCTTCTATATACTGCATCTATTTCTTGAAGTCCCATTCCACCCACCTTGATCCCATACATTCTTGCCAGGCATTGTTCTTATATATCAATTTTATGGGCGTGGAGCATTTTTCTCGTCTTAAATATCTTAGTTTGTTTAATATCTTCTTTGGAACCAATCAATTATTCCAAACCCATACGATAGCACTGGTACTGCCAATGTTCTTACTGCTTCGGCCTTGCATTGCATTTTAATTCAGATTTTTAATATTAGCGTTCAGTCTCTTCTCATATTCCCTCTTCTCTTCCTTCATTTTCTTATGTTCTATTTTTTTCATTTTCTTCTATCCCGAGATACTTATAGGTGTTTCCTTGTTCTAGTTGTCTAATAATTTCGTCGTTTATTCTGATATTTCCACTGTCAATTCTTTTTCCTTTCTTCAATTCCAGGAACGCGCATTTATCTAGTCCGAACTCCATTTGTATATCACTTGAAAACTTCTTAACTACCTCAATCTGTTCAATTGTTTGTTGTTTTTTGGGGGAGTATAGTTTGATGTCATCCATGTAAAATAAATGCGAGATGTGTTTTCCTTTCTTTTCATTTCTTGATCCTATTCTATACCCATTATGAAAGTTATTTATCAATGAACTCAGTCGGTTCAATGATAGTACAAACAGCAATGGGATAAGGAATCCCCTTTGAATATTCCTCTCCTTATTTTTACATCATTTATTCTGTATCGTAACACATTTTCCGTTGATGTAGTTTAATATGATCTTTCCATATTTGCATCACTTTTTCCATAAAGGCTCTCTCTTATCTTATTATTGATTTTATAGATTTTAATACCTCTTTGATCCATGAGTTAGCAGACACTATCATATGCTTTTTTATAATCAATCCAAGTCATGCTTAAGTTTCTGTCTTTGCCTGCTGTCTTCTAGGATCATTTTATTTATTAACAATTTGTGCTTTTGTCCGTGACTCCTTACTGCATTCCTTTTTGTTCTTCTGCTATTATATTAATTTCAATTGTATGTTTGTATATTCTCTTTTACATATATAACAACGGTTTGCATTTTCATATAGTTGGTAGACAAGTAATCGGTCTATATTTCCCTGGGTTTCTGTGTTTCCCCTGTTTTAGGGATTAAGACTGTTCTCCTTTGTCATCCACTTTCGGTGTATTTCAGCTGTTTCTTCAGAATTCTGTTGAAGACTTTGTTAAAGGTTTCTTAGCTACTGTTATATCTTTTTAGACCATATATTTCACCATGTCTGGTCCAGGTGTTTTCCAGTTACTGGTACTTCGTATCTTTTCCATCACTTCCCTTTCGGTTAGTGGTTCAAAATTCCATCTCATTAATTTCTTCTATTTGGGAATTCCTTCTTGTTGTCTATCCATTCCGCCTCATTATGTGTTCGTTGGTCCTCCATATATACTCCTCCAAAATCAGGCCCGGACTGGCAATTCAGTGGTTTATCAAATTTTTATTTTCACCTAAATTAATATCTATAAAAATTTCCTTTATCTGTCTGGTATATATTCCACCACAATAAATCTTTTGTTCTTCTTTCTTGTATGAGCTTAATCTTTTTGCTTTTGCCGCTAATATGAGCTTAATCTTTTTGCTTTTGCTGCTAATTCTAGCTTTCTGCTGCTGATTGCTGTGTGTTACTCGATCTGCCCCTGCTTCTTCTTATCATATTTTGTGCCTGTCTTATTTTACTTTCTAATGTGATGTTTCCTTCTTTCTATTCTTTATCCAGTGATATTTCTTCTAAGTCTCGCTATGTTCTCTCTCTATCTAATTTCCCATGGACGGTTTTTGTCCTTCTTTTCTTCCATTTGATTAATTTTTTCAAAATTATTATCGGTATTATTCAAATCTCCTCATTGGTATTTTTTTTGCATAATATTCCTTTTTCACTTTGAGATATCGCATCTCTCAGGTAGAAATCTTTGTAATGCCATGTTGCTTTTTGTCTTTTATTATTTCAACCAAACATATATTTTTATTGTTCCTTTTCTTTCTTCAATGTTGGTATAAATATCTTCATCTCTATAGTGTGCTATTTTGCTTATCATCTCTTCTTCCTCCTGCATTCTATCTCCGTTTTCATTTCTATCATTTTCAATAATCTCTTCAGCACCTTGTTCCTCTGTTTCTTCATAGTGGCTTCCTGTATCTGAATCATTATTACTTTCACTATCTGTTCTGCTCATTATTTCTTTGTTTAGGATTTCAGCAGCCTCTGATATTTCTTCTCCTACTATTTCTGTTCTCATCCAACTCCCCATCTATTAAGTCTTTCTTCATTATCTGTCATTTTATTTTGTTCTTCTAAACTTTTTTCTGTATTTTTCCAGTTTTCATTCCATTCCCTTGATATAGTGTCTCTTTACTTTTCTGCTTAATATCTCTGATCATTTCTGGTGTGATCTGAATTTCATTCTTAATTCTCTCCTTTGCTCTACGTTCTATTTTTTTTAGGTCTTCATTTGTAGGTAACGTAGCTTTTCTTTTTTTTATTGCTCCTTGATTCCTTTCTTTATTAAAGTTGAGGATGGCCTGTTTTTGGGCAATCAGTTTCCTTCTTTCTACCCGATATTATTCTTATTAAAACTCGACCTGATAACACATTTGCCACAATTATTCCTTCATTATTCCACAACATATTTTCCCGAAGTCCGTTTTACCTTCCTTTTCGGGTATAACATAACCTATGTAGAGATTTTCAACATGTAAAGTATTCCCGTTCTTTTCCTTTGCCACTTCCCATTCACCTTCTCCTCCACTTTGTTCATCTCCCCACGTATTGACTTACTTCCTCGCTAGATCTTGTTTATATTCTGGTTCGGTGATCGTAACTATTTAGACGGGTGGTACATTTATATAATATTGATAATAAATCTATGGTTGGCAAATACTCAAAAATGTCGCGAGTCCGGGTAAATATGCGAAGGCATTGTGTGCGCGCATCAGCAGACCTACAAACAGTTATGATTTTATCTATTTCATATCCTGCCGTTGTTTCAGCATAAATTTGCTCAGTGCGCGTTAAGCAAGTGAATATGAGTATTTAAATAAGATTATACAGCTTTAGCTACCATATAACAATCACCTACAGCTGCAATGGGGCACACTTAACTTACTTTCTTATGTCGAAATGTAAAACTTTAATGAGTCGTCCAACCGATTTTTGTAATTTTAAAAAGTAAATTACAATATCTCGCAACTAAGGTAATCCTGAACATTCTCTTCATGACATTGATTCAGAAGTTGCTGACATTAACAGTTGATTCCGAACTTTTTCAACTTTTGACCTATTTCACCTTGATCAGCGACACCAATGAAGGATCTGTAGAAAACAGAAATGAAAAATATAAAGCAAAGAAATTTAAAAAATACTTTTTCGAAATTTAAAAAATAAGATTATTTATTTATAAAACATCTTTGAAGTTAAAGGAATGATAAAATTACTAATAATTGAATACCTAAATTTTCGAGTGTAACTCTTTATAATTATTCTATTAACATTCGTCAATATACTATATATATTATATTATATATATACTCATATATATATATATATAATATATATATATTATATAATATATATATACCTATATATATATATATATACTCTAATAATATGATATATTAGGGGGGTGCACGGAAACTGAAATTTTCAGTTCCAGCCGGAAACCGGAATTAGCCGGAATCACAAAAAAAAATTCCGGCCGGGAAACCGGGAATTTCTTATATGTGTTATCTAAAAGAAATGTAAAAAAAGTTTTTATATAACTTTCAACATAAAATCTTACGTTTTGTACAACTCCACTCATGAACATATGGAAATCATCATTGAAGAGAATATCTGGAAGTCCAATATTTTAATTAGTAAAAAGGGAGAGTCTTGTATCTTCAGAACAGGGAAACCACAAAAGAGCAATTGATCCAAGCTGTGAGATAAGTGAATTGAGGCAGAGTTTCTCCTCAAAAAAAAAGATTTGGCATATCAATGACCCCAAATCACAGAAAATAATGAATTTATCGCAATGAGTAACCAGCCATTTACCGTCACTGAAGGAGCAGGATTCATAGAACTTATTTGCCATCTTCAACCAAAATATACTTATATCTTACGAGAAAATATTTTTGTAGAGAGGAAGATAGTTACCAAACCTTCATACAGGAAATTATAATCAGCAGTATTCGAGAAGTTCTCTAAAGCTGATCAGATATCATTTTACTACAGATAAAATATAGAGAGCTAAATAATTCCAAACGAGTCTTTATTTCTTTTAACTGCACTCTGGCTTACCAAGCGAGTTTTAAAAAAAAATGGACTTGTTACTCCATTGCAAGTATTTCCTAAGTTTTCATTCTGGAATTAAAAATCACTATGAGTTTTGAAAATATGATGAATAATTGGGAATTCCTCCTAACAAAATCCATTGGATCCCGA
Source organism: Trachelipus rathkii (assembly GCA_015478945.1). Classification (NCBI taxonomy): domain Eukaryota; kingdom Metazoa; phylum Arthropoda; class Malacostraca; order Isopoda; family Trachelipodidae; genus Trachelipus; species Trachelipus rathkii. Next base: position 17,502 of record JABUQX010103152.1, on the reverse strand, counting down.
GATGCAGCATATAACATGAAGCTTGGAACTAATTTTGGCAACAGGAATACACAAGTTTTTCTTCGTTTTATTCAAAACTTGTCCAATGTTATTAAACATGCCTTATTTTCTCAAATAACAGTGTGATTTAATAAAAAAATGTAGGAAATTTGTACACATTTTCAATCATTAAGCTGTACATGCAACTTAAAAGATACAAAGAGACTTGGATCCATCTGCAAGCCCACTTATGCAATTCAAGATGTTAGTACAAGGTGGAATAGCACATATTGATTCTAAAAAGAACTTGAATGTTTGAAAAAACCTCTGCATCTATATTATAGAACAATCAATCATAAGCTTTGACTGCTAATGAATGGCCAATTTACTGAAAAAAAATTCTAAGAGTTTTGCAAAAATAATTTCTCATGGTTACAGAAACTATTGGAGGCAAAACAATTATATCATCAATTATTTCTCCATATTTGAGCTCTTCAGCATATCTTCTCAAACTCTGAGGAATTGACAACAGAGTTCAGAACTTTAAAAGAAGAGCTGGAAGAAGGCATTAGAGTAGATTTATGAATAAACAAGGAAAGAGAAAGGATCAATAGACATATATCAAAAGAAGATATTGTTTTAAGTACTGTAGTAGACCAAGATACAAACTGACTTATTTCTAATGAAATAAGAGAATTGAGTAGGGAAAATGGATGCTTGAAGAAATATGGAAATAATTAATTGAAGTTAGAAAGTGATAATAGTAGTAGCAGTACAGTAAAGAAGGTTCAGGCGATGAGTCATCCATCCTTTTTCAGACACGAGCATTATTATCTACAATAAATTTAGATTTGCCAAGCAAATACCAAATTATACAGAGTTATTGAAAAGAAAATTACTGCAAAGTTACTAGTTTTTATAAGTTTGAGAAAGTGAAAGTGACAGCGGGTCAGTTTATCTGTAAAAGGAAAAAAAAAAGAAAATTAGTGGCTCTTCAAAAGGTGAAATTCTTAAAGAAACCGAATTATTTTACCACAGAAATCAATTTCTAATCTGAAAAGAAGAAATTACTTAAATTGGGAAAGTGACCAAAGCTAAATTTACAAACATAACAGTACTAAGCCCACAAATTACTCTCCTTTCAGGTCTCCCCCATATATTCAGAGAAATTATTTTCATTTTCAGAAGCAGGAAATATATCTGAACATGAAAACGTTTAAAAAATTGCCCAATTACTGTGTGAAACAGTTTTACTCGTTAGATATGTAATCCACCGTGTATGGATGCTACACAAGGCTACTATTATCTTTTGTTAAAAGATGGGCTATGGGTTATGTAAATTAAATCCCTTCCATCAATTTTTTTCTCAGAGCTATATTGGTAAGGCCGATTCTCCGGATTTTCAAAAATTCCAGACCCCACCTACATCAAACAAAATGCAAACTTCAGCATTGGCAAAATTCTAAAATCGCTCATCTCCAGAATATATATATATATATAATCATATATATATATATATATATATATATATATATTTATATATATACTAATACTATATAATATATATATATATGTTTAATCCTCCTCTATTTAAGTCCCGCGTCTGCGCCAACCTGAGGGAATTGCGTTAGGCAAGGGTCAGGGTGGGTTTACTTTTCATTTATTTTAATTTTTATTTTTATTTTTGTAATTTTTTTTTTTTTTTTTTTTTTTTTTTTTTTTTTTTTTTTTTTTTTTTTTTTTTTTTTTTTTTTTGTATAGGGCTTTTTCCTATGAGACATTTTTATCCATGTAAAAAAAAAAAAAAAATATATATATATTTACCCTGTTTCTATATCATATTACAGGAGTTTGTTTTATTATACAGTGGTCACCTAGATGAAGAAGCTATCGAACTTGCCTAAGAAAGACAGTGGCTGAAATTCGTGGCTCTACGTGCAACAGTCTACACAGAAATTTATTCATGCAAAAATAAGATGAGACACTGGGAGTAATAAGAGATTCTTCTAAATGATACTTTACTGGATATTCATATAGTAAAATATAAATGTTATTTCCTTAATAAAATAAATCTTCAAATGGAGTTTTCTTATCCACAATATTATATACAGAAAAGATATTGTCTTACATCTATAATAATAATAATCTTAAATGTCAGTTTCAATATACAAAATATTTCTTCTTAAAATTAGACAGAGATTCTTAAAACTTTATTATTCTTAAATTTTCTACAACAACAAAGTTCATAAATGATCAGCATTAAATCTTTGAGTGAGAGAGAGAGACTTATATTAAATACGATACCTGGAGACCAGACTTTTCTGGAGCTAACTTACGAATCTGTCGTAAGGAATATCAATAACTTTCTTAATATTCTTAAACAAATAATATTTCCAAACACAGTTCATTTCACTTGAATACTTATCAAAGAGGATTAAATAATATTTCACTTCATGAAACATAAGAATTATAATGGTTAAAAATGCTCTACTTTTCTGTAGAGGACGAGATATATATTTGATAAATGGAAAATGAGATCACTTGTACGATCTGATATGAGAGTAAATGTGATTAAAAGAACTTCTTAACATAGATTATAATGTGGCTTGAACACATTAAGAAAGATAAACATCACTTGTTTATAATAATAATCACAACACATGAGTCACTAGGCTCTGGAGCTTCTATATCCAAACTCCGTGCGAGCTAGATTTTGAACATGACCTTCTCTCTCCACACTCAACCAGGAACTCTTGAGACAATATAATTCCTACAGACTCACAAATTTCGGAACTGCGTAGTTGTCTCACTTAAACATTAACATACTGTACACATTAATACGACTTACAATACAATAGGATTTTCTGCTACTTGAAGAATATATATATATATATATATATATATATATATATATATATATATATATATATATATATATATATATATATATATATATATATATTATATATATATTATTATATTATATATATATATATTTCTGTAAAGAATAGCCCTTCCTCCAATAAATATTTACACTTTGTAAATTCTCATTACATTCTTTAACAGATATGTTTTCTTAAAAACAAGACTATTTCGTAAAATACTCATATAGACTAAGAATTAATAACTACTATAATACAGAAACAAATTTCTTCCTTCTTCCCAAAATCTACGATCGCCATCTTCTCAGCAATTCAGGTACAGGAAACAGGAATGTATGAACATGGTCCATAAATCGATTATAACTAAATAATACTTTCAAATATATACACACGATATCCACACAAATTCTATCAAAACAACTAACATGAAATGTAGCTTGCTCTGATAAAAGAAAAACCTGAAAGCTATTCTAAAAAAGAACGATTAGTAGGATGGTGAGAACAAGATGGTTGACTGCTGTAGTTTTGAAGAAGAGGAGTACTATGTGCATGGGATGTCTTGTTATTAGAACGTAACCAACGCGGGCTTTGTTCTCGCGGACCTTTATAATGTTGATGCGGAATATAACTACTGTCAGAATCATCTGAATAAGAACTAGATCTATTAAAACTTGACTGATTTACACTTTCGTTTGGGTCTTTGAAACCCGAAAAAGAAGACTGCGGAGTACTATCTGACAAAAACGTACGCTCTTGCGGACTGTTTTGTACATTCTGTTGAGGAATGGGATTGGGGGAATCCTTATTGGATCATGAAAAGACGGATTTGAATAACTAGAAATATCATGCGGCTGCGGAACAGACGGCATTTTATTAGACTTCCTTGTATAATGATGAGGAAAAATAATATTTTCGGACTCATCATCCTCTGAATCCATTGGGACCGATTGATCATTTACATCATTTTTATCAATGTTAAAATGCACATGTTTCGAATTACTATTTTTAGAAGAGGAAGATTTTGGATTTTGAAAAGGATTTTGATCTAAGACAGGTTCAGGAACTACTTTGAAATTATCGCTATGGACAGCGATTTCACGGGAACTTTGAAGACATTGTAAAATGAACCTATTTCTACCCAGTAACCCTACCACTCGGTACGGCCCCTTCCATCTGCGGAAAAGCTTCTTGGGCAATCCTGAGGGTTTTATGTCAAGTATATACACTCTACTACCTATCAATATCTTTCTATCTTCAGCTTTCTTATGCTGTCTTTCTACAAACATCTAAATTTTCCTTAGTTATCTTCTAAATTTTCCTTAGCTATCTCTCTTATAAGATTCGTTCTGATAGCTATATCTTTTAATTCTTCATGACTGGGACAATAGTTCTTGTCGGGATTTGTGAAAGGAGTGATGTAGTTCTCTACATCGTACGGGAGACGCTTGTTGTACCCGTGCAAAATGAAGTGCGGCGAGTCGCCTATAGTTTCATTGTAAGAAGAGTTAATACACAACTGTGCGAAGGGGAGGAAACTAGACCAGTCATCACCTTTTTCATTCACATAGTGACATAAATAGTTCTCAATTTGCAAGTTGGCATGTTCGATCAGGCTATTACTTATTGGTGAACGAATTGTGATTTCTACCTTATTGATTTTCCATAACTTGCATAATTGCTTGAAGAAAGAGGAAACATATTCACCACCATGATCACTAAGAAGAACCATAGGTGTATTGTGTCTCACAATAACCCTATGCAACAACGCATTAGCGATGTGGACACCGCTGCAAGAAGGAATAGCACATAACTCGATATAACGAGTGAGGGAGTCTTTGAAGACAAGGATATACTTTGCGCCTGACTTTTTACAGACTGGTAACGGTCCGATTATATCAGTATGAACTCTGCTAAACGGTTGATAAGGAATTGGATACTTGAAGATAGGAGCCCTCTTCGGGATATTACCCTTCACCCTGAGACACTCCCTACAAAATTCATAAACTAATTTCGACATCTTTGGAAAGATGTAACGCTCCTTGATACGTTTTTCTGTACGCACGTGACCAAGATGACCCGCACCCAAGCTGCAATGGTTGATATTTAGAACTGTATAAACTAAAGAATCCGGGATCTCTATTAAATATTGCATCTCTTTGGTTACGTAATACAGAATATCATTGATAAGAACATGAGGAAAACTAACGTTAGTACCATTGGTTTTTATGAAATGAATGATTTGAGAAAGTCTTGAGCACTTTCCTTGCTCAGTTTTTATAACATCGGAAGTGAGATTGAACAATTTCTTTGTTACAAAAGAGGAATCTATATTGGAAATTGGACTAACTGGAGAGATAGAAGTAGGATGACGAGAAAGAAAATCGGGACAGATATTTTTCTTGCCCTCAATAAAAAATATTTCTGGATTAAATGAATTCACTTTCATTGCCCATCTAGCAAGTTTGTGATTTAAGTCTTTATTTTTAAAGATCGATACCAATGGCTGGTGATCGGTAAAAATCTTAATCTTATAACCGAAAACTATATTACGAAATTTCGCGAGCGACCAAGTAATGGCCAACGCTTCCCTTTAAATTGATGAATAATTTTTCTCTGCTTTACTCAGCATGCGAGACGCGAAAGATACAGGGCGATCATTACCTTGATCATCCTTCTGTGCTAATACAGCACCTAACACGGCATCTGTAGAAATGATAAATTCCCTACTAAAATCAGGAAATTGGAGTAACGGTTCTATAATAAGTTTTTGCTTAAGTGTATCGAAAGCTTTTTGCTGTTCATCCAGCCAGACAAACTTAACATTCTTGCGGAACAGAGATGTGATAGGATGTGCTATGGTTGAAAAAAATGGAATCAAATTTCGAAAAAAGGATGTAAACCCGATAAAAGCGTGAGCAGAAGTCACGTCTGTTGGAACAGGAAAGGATTTGAGTGCCTGCAGTTTCACAGGATCTGCGGATAAACCTTTAGAACTTATGAGGAAACCTAAATAAACCAATGAATGCTTGAAAAAGTTCGCTTTCAACTTCGCTTTCTTTAAAGCTTCAAAAACTAAATTAAGACTTTGATAATGAGATTCTATATCTTTCGAATATACTATAATATCGTCAAGATAGATTAGGGCGTGAATGCCTAATAGATGAGAGAGAGCGAGTTCCATTATTTTACAGAACCTATTAGAAGAATTTTTAACACCTTCAGGGACTAATTTATACTGATAGTGCCCTCTGTGAGAAGAAAATGATAGGTAAGGCCTGCTTTCTGCAGCGACTCCTACACTATAAGGATTTGAAGAAACATCTATACTTGTAAACACATGTGAATTTCCCAACTTGGAAATCGTATCTTGAACATTATGAATAGGTGATTGTAAAGGAACAATATATTTATTTAACTTACGAAAGTCCAAAATAATCTTTGGTTTGGAACTATCTTTAACCGGAATTGCTAAGAGAGGATTTGAATGAGGAGAGTCTGAATTTTCGATATACCCTTTAATAATACACTCGTCTATCCAAGTGTTAATATCAGACTGAAACTTATGCGGGATTTGGAAGTTTGGAGTAAACAAATATCTAGGAGAATCAGGCGTTAACTCTATCTTAAATTCGCCGAGCGGACAACAATCTACTTTGTCATCCCCTAATGCAATAACTTCCTTATGAGCTATTAAAAAGTCTAAGATCTGCTCCATTTGTGAAGCGTCTTGAAGCACTAATAAATCTGACTCTTTTTTCGACTTGGATAATAGAATTTCTTTGTAAACATTACGTAATTTATCATCAGATAAACCTTGAGACGATTCTATTCTATTTATATTAGAACAAGAGCTTCGGAGAGCGAGGGGATTTGCATGGGAAACAACTGTATTTTTATCAATAGTGATAGCCGACAGGCTGAAGTTTATGCACTTGATAAGCATAGTACCATCTTTTACAGTACTAAGAACATTAGCAAAAAGAATATTTGAGATTGAATTTTTCTCACTAACAAGATGAACATTGTCCGGTGGTGAGGTTCCTGCCTGAGACCGAACGTCCACCGAGAGAATAGCGCTGGAATACGCTTCAAATTTAACTGTATTTGACAACGATAATTCATAACTTTGATTGTCATAAATAGCCAATTCATGAACAAAAGATTCATCTTCAAAATTAAGATGATGTAAATTGGAAGGAGAACAAACTGAATTGATTTTGGAATCATCAAAAAGCGGATGAGATTTATCATAAAAGCGAGGATCAATACTGGTTTTGGGATCATGTATTAGCGGATCGAAAACACGTAGAGAAATCTTAGTTAATCCAGTATGGTCACTCATAGATAAACATTCGTTCCTCAAGTCGAGAACGATCGGCAGAGAAGCCAAGATATCTGTTCCTAAAAGCATCTTTCCACTGAAAGAACATTGATTACCAACGACGATTACATGAATATTGAACAGCTGTTTATTCAATAGCATTTGAAGTTTCACCCTCCCATAATTGGGTATGACATTTCCAGAAATCGACTTCAAAACAATGTTATTTTCTTCTAATTTAAGAGGATATAATTTACATAAACTTTCGAATACTTGGTATCTCAGTAAACTGACCCCACTACCCACGTCTAGGTAGCTTGTTATTTCATACATAAACTCGTATTCAACTGTTAAATTTATCTTAAGATAATAGCTCTTTCCGATGATTGGACTATCATCGATTTTGTTCACACTTGTGAAAGAAGGATTTGGATTAACAATATTGACGATATTCGCCTCTAAATTGGACATCACAACATTCTGAGGCCTAGAATGTGTTGGTCCTATTCAAAAAAAGAGGTTATTGAACGAAGAGAACGAACGGATTTGATAAAAATGCGCGGATTGCGAATTTTTCACAGCAAATCTGCTTGTATAGAACACGATCAACAGAATAAAACTACCGTGCACGAGACGCCCTCTACCAACAATCAACTACTGAAGACAACGACGACAATCTACTCATGCGACGAAGAAAATTCAATGCAGCACCAGACCGATTACCTCTCACATAACTGTGTAAGCAATGATATTACTCTCAGATCCATACTAATCTGATATAGATAGATGTCATGAACCAGAATTTAAGGGGTCCAAAACTACACCCGCTGCCTGGATTCACACGATTCTCTTCCGTATATCTGGAACGAGTGGGCTGCGGACCATGTTTCTGGCTACTCATTCTGTTTCCAGAGTTTCGCATAGCGGTTTCACCTTGATTAAATTGCATAAATTTCGCACCTTATTAGAAGAATTGACACCCTTAGTATCATGACTTGTCACATTATCTTTGCGCACTGATTTACTCAATTCGATCGACAGTCGACTTTTTAGAACTGATGCTATGAACAATGGCCTGTCCAAATCATTGTAGATGGATTTGACACTCTTTTGGACAGGCGGATTAGCTATACAAAAGAACTTGAGCTACCCGTCCATAATCTGCAACGAGTCTCTCGTAGCACAGTGATGTCATGATTAACACAGAGTGTGTTTCTGAGCAATAATTATTTACCTTTACCTACGCTGGAGTGATAAATAACCCTTACCACGGTTTAAATCTTCCGTAGAAAATGGCTGCCAGGATTGGTACCTCCGGACACAGTACTCGTGATACTGCGCAACCTGCCCCTGCTCAGACACTCGTCCTACAGGCACTGAGCGAGCGCGTCCACACCTGCCACAGCCCACGTCGGCGCACAGGCACGAGAGTCCACATCGTCTACATTAGCGGCGGCCCTATCGAAAACGATCTAGTCCACAAGCCTCTCCATTCTCGTCGCAAGCTGACAACGCGCTCGTCAACCGTAGCCTCGCATCATATGTATTAATAGAATCTCACCACTCCGCACATGGTTCTCACATTTAAGGCAAATAAAGGTTTCCGTACATATACCTCGAATCGATCTTATAACGCTAAAACTGTGACTGACTGCCATATGATGAATCTATCAGCATCTTAAATCTAATGACAAGTGACTCTTATATCAAAACTAACCGATCGCTTGAACACCTTGACTAATCTCTACATTAGACTTGCAGAGACTGATGTGGTGTCTTATGCACAGGGTGATGGTAGACCAGTAACCACTTTCCTCTGAATGTTGTTGAATACACCAGGACTGATCTCAACAATCCTGATGTTGACCGTTCGCTATATAAAAGAGATGAGGCGCAAATCTGCCTTATTTAAACACCATGAGACTTCTGTGAGAATAGGGACGTGTACCATGGTTTAGGATGATTCTCCTTGAATTATTAATCTAAATTCCTCAGATGGCATAATTCTTTGCGAACTGTACGTGACGTTTCGCGCAGTCCTGGTAAATATACAATTAGAAATATAGAGAAGACAAACGCTCGTTCATCTGTTTAAACTTGGTATATCCAGAAAGAGAGCGCGCAGAAATCGATGAATGCCTGTAACGATTTTTGAGCCTCTGTTAAGAACTCAGGAAGAGAGTGGTTTGGACTCCACTTAGTACTGACAAAATCATTAAAAGCTTCAAAAGAAGATTTTGAAACAAGCGGATTGAGGCATAAAGACAAGTCTGTCTTAAATTCTTCCCAGCTACTAGCACGATTCAACTCTGGGGTCGATTGCACAAGATATGCGACATTCCCCTCCTTCTGCGAGACGAATCTGGTGTATGCACGTAATTTCTCAGTATCTGAGACAATTCCTTCATCCTCGAAGTACGAATCAATTGAATTGAACCAGCCCCCTAATTCTGGCCCCGCCAGAGGTTATCTACGAACCCTATCAACAATGGAATATTTGGTCTACTATGTGACAATCTATCTATATTCAAAATGGGACGCTACATGGTCTCAGGATTATGAACAGGATAAGACAAAAGAATATTTTGGCCAGAAGTTCCGGCACCCGAATTTTGCTCTTCAGCAAAAATATTATTAATTGGATTATCAGCGGAGATATCGCTATTCACAATGCCGTCAGAAGACATAAATGAAGATTGTTAAGCAGAATGGAAAATTGGACGAAAAAAGAAAAAAAAAATATGCAAAACAAATATATGGAAAAATATAGAAAATATTTTATCAAAACCAAACTTACACAGCGAATACTTTTCCTGGTAGTAGTCTTGATATCATTCGTGGGATATTCAGCATATATTTTACTCATATTAAACGAAGGACATTAGCCTCCAATATCGTAGAATAAAAAAAAAAAAAAAAAAAATATATGCGATCAAAAAAAAAAAAATATATTATAGTTAAAAAAAAATCAATAATATATTTTAAATAAGACCAAATTCCTGTCACTGCTACACTCCTATTTGGGTGAGCAGGATCCTTTTGCGTTCCTTTGAGTTTTCAGAATGCTGAAATGAGGACAGGTAGATCGTGATCTTGTGACGGAGGAACAAATTTCTTTCTTGACAGAATTACTTATAAACACATTAAAAACTATTAATATGGCATAGAAATGGTAAATTACTACAAAAAAATAAATGATGTATATATATATATATATATATATATATATATATATATATATATATATATATATATATATATATATATATATATATATATATATATATATATATATATATATATATATATATATATATATATATATATATATATATATATATATATAGGTTGGTACTTTGTTCTACCTCCTCCCGATTTGATTGGGGAGAAAAATTATTAACAGAGCTGCTTCTCTTAGCATTCACTCGATAGCACACCTCATAAGCACACTATCCTTTAAAGTATGTAATAATTTTCTTTTTATTGAGTTATTTGACCCAACTTGTTCACAAGCCTTTAATTCTTCTCTCATAACAGTAAGAGAAAGAAAAGAGAAAAAGAAGAAATTTTATTGCAAATACTAATTACTATAAATAAGATTTGCCCAAAAGAGATCTCGTCAATAAATTTCCCAAAGATAGATACACACATTAGTGAAGCCCCAAACATTCACCTTACACGCATACAAGTTCTACGAGACTTCATTAATATATACATCATCTTCCCTTTCCCCGTATTGACATGTGAAGGATATATATATATATATATATATATATATATATATATATATATATATATATATATATATATATATATATATATATATATATATATATATATATATATATATATATATATATATATATATATATATATATATATATATATATATAGAATTAAATATATATATATATAATTAATTATATATAATTATATATACGATATATAGTAGTTCAATAATACTATACGTTAATACTGTAAACAATTACAATAGCTATGAAAAAGAAAAAAAAAATAATCTATTATACGCAAGAATTGAGACTTACCGTTATAGGAATTCTCTTAAAAATGGTACTGAAAGCAGAAATAACTGGTTTCTTGCGAGTTCAATGAGTGCAAAATACTAGCCTCAAAGCGGCCTATTTTTACGATGCAAAACAGAGAGATCAAATATTCTATTATAATATGACAAAATTATTTAAAACAATGATAAATTTCTTGAAAAAGTATTTATATATATTTAAGAATATATATAAATATGACTGTAGTAATATTTTATATCAAAAATGATAAATAAAAAATTATTTATACAATGACGTATTTAGAAACTAAGAGAATCTGATTTCCAAACGAGCGAGGCTACTTTAAGCAAGTTAGTGACGTCATAATCGATGGTGATGCCTAAACCAATAGGAAAGAAGCAATTTCTTCTGTAGAATATCTCGAATGAAATGACTTTTTAAACATCAATAAAATAATGCCTATTAATATAATAATAGAGAGAACTATATTTTATAATATAAATTATTTATTAAAGACAAAACAAAATATTTTTCTTTACACTTACAGACCTTTTTTGTATTACCAATACCTTCCGCAAGTTTACATACGATTTTTCCCAAAAATAAATACGCCTAAAATATTTTCATCCGACCAGGAGGAAAGAAAAATGGACGCTCTGCGTTGAAAATGGAGACAAGATTCTTGGAGAAAAATTCCTCTTGTAGCTATCAATAGGAGTCGAATATGTTGTAGAAAATATTCTTCATACGGTCGCCATTCGATCTTGATCGAAGATAAATTTCAGTAGAACTGCCACGTTTTAAATAAGAGAGAATAATCTTGCAATATAGCCTACAGAATTTCTGAAGCCAAATTAGTTCTGAAAGATTGAACAAAATATATCTTGAACAGTCCACTGTCACGGCCGACAAATTTTCTTTACCCTGTTTCTATATCATATTACAGGAGTTTGTTTTATTATACCGTGGTCACCTAGATGAAGAAGCTATCGAACTTGCCGAAGAAAGACAGTGGCTGAAATTCGTGGCTCTACGTGCAACAGTCTACACAGAAATTTATTCATGCAAAAATAAGATGAGACACTGGGAGTAATAAGAGATTCTTCTAAATGATACTTTACTGGATATTCATATAGTAAAATATAAATGTTATTTCCTTAATAAAATAAATCTTCAAATGGAGTTTTCTTATCCACAATATTATATACAGAAAAGATATTGTCTTACATCTATAATAATAATCTTAAATGTCAGTTTCAATATACAAAATATTTCTTCTTAACATTAGACAGAGATTCTTAAAACTTTATTATTCTTAAATTTTCTACAACGACGAAGTTCATAAATGATCAGCATTAAATCTTTGAGTGAGAGAGAGAGAGACTTATATTAAATAAGATACCTGGAGATCAGACTTTTCTGGAGCTAACTTACGAATCTGTCGTAAGGAATATCAATAACTTTCTTAATATTCTTAAACAAATAATATTTCCAAACACAGTTCATTTCACTTGAATACTTATCAAAGAGGATTAAATAATATTTCACTTCATGAAACATAAGAATTATAATGGTTAAAAATGCTCTACTTTTCTGTAGAGAACGAGATATATATTTGATAAATGGAAAATGAGATCACTTGTACGATCTGATAATATGAGAGTAAATGTGATTAAAAGAACTTCTTAACATAGATTATAATGTGGCTTGAACACATTAAGAAAGATAAACATCACTTGTTTATAATAATAATCACAACACATGAGTCACTAGGCTCTGGAGCGTCTATATCCAAACTCCGTGCGAGCTAGATTTTGAACATGACCTTCTCTCCACACTCAACCAGGAACTCTTGAGACAATATAATTCCGTTCGCTGCAGACTCACAAATTTCGGAACTGCGTAGTTGTCTCACTTAAACATTAACATACTGTACACATTAATACGACTTACAATACAATAGGATTTGTTTTTCTGCTACTTGAAGAATATATATATATATATATATATATATATATATATATATATATATATATATATATATATATATATATATATATATATATATATATATATATATATATATATATATATATATATATATATATATATATATATATATATTTATATATATATATATATATATATATATATATATATATATATATATATATATATATATATATATATATATATATATATATATATATATATATATATATATATATATATATATATATATATATATATTTCTGTAAATATATATATATATATATATATAAATGAAAATGAGAGAAAATGAGAATGGTGGGGAGGTGATTGATTTCTGTGAAGAGAGAGGTATGTGAATGTTAAAGTAATACTTTCTTTAAACACTGGGAGCATTCTGTTGAATTATACTAGAGTTGGTGTAGGTAGAGATGGTATCGAAGTGAAAAGTATGATTGATTTTGTGTTGGTGAAGAAGGAGATGTTGAAGTATGTGCTGGATGTTAAATCAGTGAGGGGTTTAGGAATGGGATTATCGGATCATTATGTTGTTCTATGTAAAATTAAGTTAGTGGGGGCTTGGATGGAGAGGAAGGTGATACGAAAGGAAGTAGGTAAAATTAAGAGTGAGAAGTTAAGTGAACAAGACAATAAGGATAAGTATGTAAGAGCGCTCGCTAGTAAATCAGTTGAATGTGAACAAGTTGATACTGAACAAATCTGGGGGCAAATGAAGGAAGCAATTGTTAGTGCAAAGGAAGTGTGTGGATGTGCTAAAGTAGGAAGTAAGAATGTTAACAGTGAATGGTGGAATGAAGAGGTGATGAAAGCGGTTAAAGGTAAAAAAAGAAGCGTGGTTGAATGTACTAAAAGCAAATGATGAAGTTTCAAAAGAAAGATGCTTGGAATTATATAAGGAGGAAAAAAGAAATACTAAAAGGTGCATACGTAGGAGAAAACAAGAGGTAAATGAACAGTTTGGAAGGAGGATGAATGGGGACATACAAGGGAATAGGAAGCTCTTCTGGAAGGAAGCTCTTCTGGAAGGAAGCGCGAAAGGTTAAGAATGAGAATAAGGGGAATCTGCTTAGAATAATAAATAGGGATGGTGCTTTTGTAACTGATGAAATGGATGTGAGGGGAGTGTGGAAAGAACACTTCGAAAATCTGCACAATATTAACAGTAATGATGAGGTGATAGTGAATGTGTGTGGGTTTGATGGTGCAAGAAGGAATAGGTATTTTGGGGATGAGGTTATTAGTAAGGAGGAGGTAATGGGTAGTGAGAAAGTTGAAGAATGGTAAATCTGCAGGTATAGATGAAATTACTGGTTAAATGATCAAGAGCGGAGGCGAGATGGTGATTGATTGGATTTGAAGTTGTGTAATAAAGCGTTTATGGAGGGTATAGTTCCAAGGGATTGGAGGAGAGCGGTAATAGTACCCTTATATAAGGGTAAGGGAGAAAAGGAGAACTGTAGAAATTATAGGGGAATAAGTTTATTGAGTGTTGTAGGGAAGGTATATGCTGGTATTTTGGTCGAAAGAGTGCGTCGAGTGACTGAAGGACTGATTGGTGAAGAACAAGGTGCGTTTAGGAGTGGTAGAGGATGTGTGGATCAAATCTTTACATTGAAACAAATGATTGAGAAAATGAGGGAGAAGAAGAATAAATTATATTTAGGTTTTATGGATTTACAGCAGGCGTATGATAGAGTTAATAGGGAAGCTTTATGGCAGGTATTAGTGATATATGGTGTTGGTGGTAGGCTTCTGAATGGAATCAAAAGTATGTATGACGATAGTGAAGCGTGTAAGAATAAATGGTGTCAAAGGTGATTGGTTTAGTATTAATAGCGGAGTGAGACAGGGTTGTGTTATGTCTCCTTGGTTATTCAATTTGTATATGGATGGGGTTATGAAAGAATTCGAGGTGGGGATGGCAGGAAATGGTGTTAGAATGATGGAGAATGGAGATGAGTGGAGGTGCCCTACCTATTATATGCTGATGATTTGGTTCTGTGTGGCGAATCTGAAGAGAGTTTGAGAGGATTGGTAGAGAGATTTGGCAGGGTATGTAAAAGGAGGGGTTTGAAAGTAAACGTAGATAAGAGTAAGGTTATGGTTGTGAGTTAGAACAGTCCTCGATGTGAAGTTATGTTGGATGGTGAGCAACTGGAACAATTGTCTGAGTTTAAATATTTAGGATATATGTTGGATGAAAAAGGAATGGATGATGCAGAGTGTAGTAGGAAAGTTGTGAATGGCAGGAAGGTTGCTGGTGCAATTAAATCGTTGGTGAATGTAAAAGGGCTAAGACTTGAGTGCGGTAGCGTCTTACATGACTGTATGTTGTTACCTGTGTTATTGTATAGTAGTGAGACTATGGTCTGGAATAAGAAGTATAGATCTAAAGTTCAATGTGTTCAGATGGACAATCTTAGGGGCATGCTAGGTGTGAGAAGAATTAATAAAATGAGGAATGAACGTATTAGAGAGTTGTGGTGTGAAGAAAGGGGTAAATGAGAGAATAAATGAAAGTATGTTGAGATGGTTTGGTCATGTGGAAAGGATGAATGATAGTCGGTTGGTTAAGCGGATGTATAGTGGTGAGTGTGCTGGGAATCGACCGGCTGGGAAGACCGAAGTGGATTGAGTCGGTGAACGAATGTCTGAAGGAGAGAAATGTGAGTTTGGCAGAAGCGAGAATAAAGGTGCATGATAGGAGAGAATGGCGGGGTTTTGTATGGGAGCATGGTTGTGGCCCACCTGGGCCAAGGATGAACCCCATTGACGATTACCATAGTGAGGGTCCGTCGCGGTCCCATGAAGCTCTAGAATTGGATTTTCTGTCTGTGAAGAGTTTTCACTAATTAATGGTACAGAGGGCGGTAAGGGGACTTTCTTTTCGACATTTGTCATATTCTCCCACTGCTTTTTTTTCCGATTCTTGTAGCGCACCTTACTCCCAATCTTGGGAAAAAGGTAGATAGAAAGAAATATATATATATATATATATATATATATATATATATATATATATATATATATATATATATATATATATATATATATATATATATATATATATATATATATATATATATATATATATATATATATATATATATATATATATATATATATATATATATATATATATATCAGGGGTGTATATATAGGGTAGGGAGTGTAGATAAATATCCTTGAAAATTAAATAAAAGAAATTAAATGGTAAAAGTATACTAAATTATTAAAATTTTATATAAAATTGAAAAAGAAGCTATTTTTCTTCATAAATTAAAAGAAAAACAACCACAATAATAATAGCTATAATAATAATTAAATTCATTTAGAAATTCTCGTTCCTACTCTGATCATAGAAGTAAAATTGTATGCTACGGACGGACGAATGACGTCATTTTTTGCATCAAGCTATAAGGGAGCGTGGTCGGCTGTCTTACCTATAATCGAAAATATATGAAACTGTGTGAAAAATACGAGAAGTCGTATCAGTTTGTTTGAAATCTTGGTAACGAATGTGTCTGATGTTGAATGTCAATTAATTTCACTTTTTAATTGGGATTGATCTTTATACTTCAAATAATTGAAATAATGCTCATAACGGAGTATGTGTAGATTTTATATTAAAAAAAAAAGCTTTAAAAACTTACTATAAAACCATAGCTTTATTTTAAACAATCTAATAGCCTGATAGGCCTAAGAAAATGACTCATTTGAAATGTACTTTAAAATTAAGTCTTAAAGTCTATTTAGTAAATATGATATAATATATAAAAGCTTTTCATACAAATAAATAGGTACATTATTATAATTATTAAAATAAGTTTTCATTTTCTTATTTACTAAATATATAAATAAATATTTATATATATATATAAAAATATTTCTATAATTATTTTTATGATATATATATATATATATATATATATATATATATATATATATATATATATATATATATATATAAACTCTGCCTACCCAAGTTTATTCTTCAAGGTACTAAAAAATATTAATAATATATATATATATATATATATATATATATATATATATATATATATAATATATATATATATATATAACCTATATATATATATATATATATATATATGTATATATAATAATATATAATATATATATATATAATAATAATATATATATATATATATATATAAATAAATAATAATATATATATATATATATATAATATATATATATAATAATAATAACATATATGCTAATAATATGTATATATATATATATATGTATATATATATGTAATATA